>VIAB01026648.1:15746-26907 GCA_009801035.1 Oophaga pumilio
GAAAAATCTTTAAATGAGAAGGTATCTCCAAACTTTTGGTCTGTACTGTATGTCCAGCCCATAGATCTTAACAGTTCATATGCATATTAGAAAAATGTGGATTTCTCATGACTAAGACCATAGATATCAAGTTATCATTTTATTCAACTTTTCGTGACCTCCAATATAGTTGGCTGAGGAGGGTTGATCCTACTAACATAATCCCTTTAACCCCTTCACCACCCAACCTGTTTTCACCTTCCTAACTAGGCAAATTTTTTCAATTCTGACCAGTGTCACTTTATGTGGTGATAACTCTGGAACGCTTCAACGTGTCCCAGTGATTCTACAATTGTTTTTTTCATGACACGTTGTACTTCATGTTAGTGGTAAGTTTTGGTCGATTTAATTTGCATTTATTTATGAAAAAAATCAAAATTTTGACAAAAAATATGAAAATTTTCCAATTTTGATTTTTTTTGCCCTTAAAGGGAATCTGTCACCCCATTTTTGCCCTATGAGATAGGGCCACCGCCATCAGGGGCTTATCTACAGCATTACAGAATGCTGTAGATAAGCCCTTGATGGCGGTGGCCAAATCTCATAGGGCAAAAATAGGGTGACAGATTCCCTTTAAACCTGAGCAAAAGGTCTGAATAGTTAATACCATGTGATATTTCAGTTTTTCTTTTTTAATAAATTTGCAAAAATTTCTACATTTCTGTTTTTTCCAGTCAAGATGGGGTGCGGAGTGTACATTAAGGAGAAAAAAGGAGAACTTTATTTGAATTTACAAAATGGCTACAATGAATCAAAGAGTGCAAAATTTAAAAGGGTCTGAATACTTTCCGTACACACTGTAGTCTCTCATACTGTATAATGAGCCCTATATATTGCACCATACATAATAATGGACCCCATATATTGCTCCATACAGTATAATGAGCCTTATATAATGCTACATACAGAATAATGGACTCCATATATTGTTCCATACAGAATAATGGGCCTCATATAGCGCTCCATACACAATAATGTACCCCATAAAATGCTGCATACAGAATAATGTACCCCATATAATGCTGCATACAGAATAATGAACCCTATATAATGCTGTATACAGAATAATGAACCCCATATAATATTCCATACAGAATAATGGACCCCATATAATTCTCCATACAGAATAATAGACCCCATATAATGCTCCATACAGAATATTATACCTCATATAATGCTCCATACAGAATATTATACCCCATATAATGCTCCATACAGAATAATGGGTGACATATAAAACTCCATATAGAATGGGCTCCATATAATGCTCCATACAGAATATTGTACCTCATATAATGCTCCATACAGAATAATGGACCCCATATAATGCTCCATACAGAATATTGTACCTCATATAATGCTCCATGCAAAATAATTGACCCCATATAATGCTCCACCCCATATAATGCTCCATACAGAATAATGAGTGTCATATAATACTCCATACAGAATGGGCAATACATATAATGCCCAATATAGAATAATGGACTGCATATAATGCTGCATACAGAATAATGGGCCCCATACATAAAAAAATAACTGATGGCTGCAGCTCTGGTCTCCTCGGCTCTGGTGTCTTCAGCCTATTCTGGCTCTCTGCATTGTTCAGCGCAGATGGCGCACACTAAAGTGACATTGCGCTCTCTTCAGTGAGAGTCAGAAAATGTGGAAGAGACCGGTCCTGCGGCTAGCGGGGAACGAAGAGAGGTGAGTATTTCAAATTATTAAAGCACGGGGGGCAGCCCTCCTGCCTCACAGACCCCATAGTGTGCCGTTGTCCCCGACTGCGAGTGGGCCCGCCTGTGCCCTGCCTATGGGGACACAATATATATTAATTTGGGGTACAAAACTTTGGTAATCTATCTTTATTAAAACTAGTAAAATTTATAAATAAAAACCTGTATTTTTGGTATTGCCGCAATCACGTTTCTCGGTCTTTTTTACTGAACAATGAACGCTAAGAAAACAAAACCCAAAAAACAGTAGCAGAATTAAAAAAAATTTCACCACTTTGAATTTTTTCTGCTTTCCATTACACTATAAGGTAAAATAAATGGTGTAAGTCAACATTACAACTCATGTTACAAAAAATAAGCCTTCATATGTCAAAGGAAAAATAAAAAAAAAGTTATGACTATTAGAAGAAGAGGAGAGAAAAAGTAAAAGCTCAGAAACAAAAATGGGCTCAGGTGGTGAGGAGTTAAAAGTCCTGGGCCATATACTAACAACTGTATTCATGAGAGAACTGGTTTAGGTTAATAAAATGAATTTGAGGAACATTTATCACTTAAATCTTTATGTATAGCTTGAGACCTTTTAGGAATGGTCTATATAGCCAATTGGCTGTGGGGCTCCCATGGACATTGACCACTGGGGACTATGTAAAGTTCCCATGGTTATTCCACCGCCAATAACAAATGTTAGACGATAATAATGCTTTTCGAGGTAAAAATCAAGCATAAAACTAAAAAAATTCACGATCATGAAATCATTTTGCTGATTCATTATGACTCTACGAACAATCACAGACAGTTAACCATTAAAAATGCCACAAAGCTCATGTTCTGCTCCAACATATCCTCTCTTTCATATTCCATGGCTAAAATAAGCCAATTGGCAAAGTTACAATATGTTAAAAGGATACGTGTCAGGAGATTCACACCGGGCGGCTCGAAACTGGGACAGGCTTTCTAGTAACAAATGTCTATGTGTACTCCATAACGCTGCGGCACTGCAGAGGGCAATGAAGCGTGGAAGGGGAGAGAAGAGAAAGGGCACAACTGTATTTCCGGTCCACGTCCGAGTGCTGTCCATTAAAAACGGACCACACTCGATCCAATGTTATTCAATGGGCAGTACATATGAGCAATTTTTTTTTTACAAACCAAATCTGTATGTAAAATAAAAACCACAGCATGCACTTGATTCTTCCATAAACCTCCAAGCCTATAAGTCTATATGTGCACAAAAAAAATTGAATGCTGTACGGAGCAGAGTTTAGCATCCATTTTTCATGTATATATTGCAGTTCTGTTGTGAAAATTATTAATATCTGCTGCTACAAAAAAAAACAGATTGTATACAGAATGCAGATGGATGAAAAATGGATAATTATTTTTTAGTTTTCTGGATAAAACTCTGACAATTTTTATATGGTTTGTGTGAATCTGGCCTTAAAGGGAACCTGTCACCAGGTTTTCCCTATATAAAGTACAGCAAGCACCTGTAAGCCCTCTGTTATAGCATACTAGTATGCTGTAAATACAGTCATGGTCGAAAGTGTTAGTATTCTTGAAATTGTTCCAGAAAATGAAGCATTTCTCCCAGAAAATTATTGCAATGACACATATTTTGTTATACACATGTTTATTTCCTTGATGGGTATTGGAACAACATAAAAAAAACAAAGTAAAAAGGCAAATTTGACATCATTTCACATAAAACCCCAAAATTGTTGGCACCCTCAACTTAATATCTGGTTGCACACCCTTTGGAATAAATAACTGCAATCAATTACTTCCTATAACCATTAAGAAGCTTCTTACACCTCTCGACTGGAGTTTTGGACAACTCTTCTTTTGCAAACTGCTCCATGTCTCTCATATATGAAGGGTGCCTTCTCCCAACAGCAATTTTAAGATCTCTCCACAAGTGTTCAATGCGATTTAGATCTGGACTCATTGCTGGCCACTTCACAACTCTCTAGTGCTTTGGCTTAATTCATTTCTGGGTGCTTCGTAAAGTATGTTTGAGGCTATTGTCCTGCTGGAAGACCCATGACCTAGAATGCAAACCCATCTTTCTGACACTGGGAACTAAATTTCCACCCAAAATCCATTGGTAATTTTCAGATTTCATGATGTCTTGCGCACAGTCAATACACCCAGTGCCAGAGGTAGCAAAGCAAAGTCAAAACATCTTTGAACCTCCATCATTTTTGATTATAGGTAATGTATTCTTTTCTTTGTAGAACTCATTCTGTTCTCGGTAAACAGTAGAATCATGTGCTTTACCAAAAAGCTCTATCTTGGTCTCATCTGCCCACAAGACCCTTTCCCAGGATTTTGGCAAACTGCAGTCTAGCTTTTTTATGCCTCTGTGTCAGCAGTGAGGTCCTCCTTGGTCTCCTGCTATAGCATTTCATTTCATTCGAATGTCAACGGATAGTTTGTGCTGACACTGATGCACCCTGAGCCTGCAGGACAGGACAGCTTGAATTTCTTTGGAACTTGATTAGGGCTGCTTATCTACTATCCAAACTATCCTGTGTTGCAACCTTTAAGCAAATTTTTCTTCCATCCACATCCAGAGAGATTAGCAAGAGTGCCATAGGTTGTAAACTTCTTGATTATGTTGCCCACTGTGGACAAAGGAACATCAAGATCTCTGGAGATGGATTTGTAATCTTGAGATTGTTGATATTTTTCAACAATTTTGGTTCCCAAGTACTCAGACAGTTCTATTCTCCTCTTTTTGTTCTCCATGCTTAGTGTTGCACACACAGATGCACAATGCTAAGACTGAGCCAACTTATTCCCTTTTATCTTTAGGTGTGATTTTCATGAATGAGCATCAGATGCTTGAAACAAAGTTGATTACCCACAATTTTGGAAAGGTGCCAACTACTTTGTTTGGCCCATTTTGGGGGTTTTGTGTGAAATCATGTCCAATTCATCTTTTTTTTCTCTATTTTTTTGTGTTGTTCTAATACACACAAAGGAAATAAACATGAAAGTTGTTCCTCACCCAACAGCAGAAGCAGCAGCAGCGGCAGGCACAACGACAACAGCAAGAGCAGCAACATCAGCAGTGGCAACCAACAGCAGGAACAGCACCAACAGCAGCAGCAGACCTACAACCTGATTCTGCAACAGACTGCGAGAGACACCTCCACCGCCGAACTCTGCCAGTCACCGTACAGAGCTGGGTGGGGAAAAGGGACCTGGGCAACCTAGATCAGGTGGTTAGCCTGGGTCAAACCCCAAATAAACAAAATCGAGGCCATTCAAAACTGTCCCCAGCCTCCTACTATGAAACAGGTAAGAGCGATGATCGGCATCATTGGGTATTACCAACGTTTTATACCTACCTTGCCAAGAGATTGGTACCTTTGACCGATCTCTTAAAGGGAAGGAAATTGGTCATGGTTCGGTGGAACCCTCAGGTAGGGGAAATATTCCAGTCCATGAAGTTGATAATGTGTGGAAAGCCTGTCCTCACCAGCCCCAACTTCAAGAAAGGCTTTATTGTCAAAATGGATGCATCAGAGGTAGGCCTAGGGGCGGTTTTGTCACAAGAGGTGAATGGAGAAGAACAACAGGTCACCTACCTAACTCCGGCAGAGAAAAATTATAGCGTAGTGGAGGAGTGCTTGGCCATTAAGTGAGCCCTGGAGTCCCTACGTTATTATTTACTGAGGCAACAGTTTTGCTTGGTAATGGACTATTCACCCTTGGTCTGAATGGGAAATGCCGAGTAGAGAAATGCTCAAGTCACCAGATGGTTTCTGCCATTGCAAAATTTTAGTTTTCTCAGTGGAACATAGAGTTCGGAAGGTGCAAGGAAATGCTGATGCCCTATCACGGGCATCCTGTATGGTAACAGGTGTTCAACCCCCCAAATTTGAGCAGGGGGATATGTAAGGCAATGGAATAATATACGAGGGTCGTTATGTGTCCCCCAAGATGTGTATAGAATCATACTACACCTGCTGCAGAGCATTGAAATTACACCTACTGCTGTGGCAATATAAAAGTGAGTGTGGATTTGGTCAAACTACTTGACCAAGTCAGATTTAAGAAAAACTGACATGGGCTTTATTATTGGAGAGATCTGTAGGATGGTAGTGGGATGGTTCGCTCCCTCCACTTTGGGTCTTGGGAGTGGCCCATGTTCATGATTCCTATTTAAACTTTCAGCTAAGGTTTGGGTGTGTCAGTATTGAGTTTTGCATGCAACAGAGCAGGAGCTCAGTGCTGGCCTGTCTGTGGCCTAAACACGGACTAGAGACTTGAGCAATCCATTACTCTTTAGGGGGTGTACAGAGGCCTGTTTATGCCCCGCTCACCTTGCACATGTTCCTATATTAAAAAGCTGATGTACCTCATATGTTTATAATGTTGTTATACTGTGTAATGCATTGTATATATGTTTATGTGCTGAGGAGATATAGGGAAAGTGTAGGACTTAGACCAGTAGGGGGAGCACAATAGAATAGGATAGGAATTAGACCAATAGGATTAGGCTAATTAGGAGGGGCTAAGAGAGAGTAGTGTTGGAAAGCTTCCTAGAGCGAGTCAGTAGATGGTTAGCCGGGAGCAAGGACAGTCGTGTCCAGAGACTTTTAAGCCAAGGAGCCCTGAAGTACAGGGCCTCAGAACTGACAATCACACGTAGTGGAGGAATATCTGGGCAGCATAACAATAGTAGCTAATTTCGTGGGAACTACCCTTAACGTCAGAGGCCTACGGCCTGATAAGGAATGGAAGAGCCATCCTTCAACTTCACCATTGGAGAGGGAAGTGGATGGGGAACTTCTGAAGCGGGTTAGTTTGTCCGCTCAGAAAGCTGCGGCACCGGCAGACCCAGTGGATATTCATGGAGGAGAAAGGGACAGTACAGGGAACGGAATGGTGATATTCTGCGAAGAATCTTGTGCTGTTTCTGTGACTAAACTGGACGAGCTGAGTAAAAGTGTTTTGTTGAAAATGGACTTTGACTCTGACTGTCATTGTGTGGTGCTTAAAAGAAGGAAGCCCCAGCAGCCCGGAGTGGACCCTGATTTACAAGTAAGTGGACAACCATGTGCACAACAGAAGGGACATTGTGTTTATGTGATGGAGGTCCAGGGTGCCAGAGCAGCCACCGTTAGCAACGACTACAGCCCTGGCCTCCGTTTCACTTGGGGTAGTACGTCAGGATTCGGAGACTTTGCAATGGAGATACCCTGAATGTGACAAAGATGGCGGAAAATGGCACGGAGACTGAGGACAACTCCAGCTCTGCCCCTCGTGGGCATCCTAACCTGAAAGTGGCGCGAAACTCAGGCTGGCAGAGACAGTAGTCCGGGCCTAAGATGCATCCCCTGGTGAGCGGTGCCCACCCATGGTGGGCACGATGGAAGAAGAGGAAGCCTCGCCCTCTTACAGCAGATTCTCGAAGAACGGGAGGAGTCCGATGCTGAATGGGTGGAGCAGCCAGAAGCGGCTCCACCCTGGAACAGGTGGGGCCCAGAAGAAGAAAAGCTTGTGTGCGGCGCCATTGCGAGGCACGGCCCCGGCATCGATGGCTCACTTCTACGTCCAATGTTGCTGCGGCCGCATAGAATGGAAGTGGCGACAAGTGAAGGAAAGGACCCAGCCCGGAAGGTTGTGGGGAGATTGGCCCGACGGATTCCCGGTACCTGCTGGAGAGCAGCATTGGGGGCTGCAGGAATCAGAGCGTTGTCGTCAACCCGAGGAGGTCGGCGAACCGGAAGAAGCTGCCCCAGAGGAACCTGATCCTGATCCGGAAGAGGAGGAACTGGAGGAGCCGGAACCCGAGCCGGAGGACGCGGCAGCTGTGCTGGAGGAGTCTTACGGTCGCGGAGCAATCGTGGCCGTGATATCGTAGCAGTGGGATGACGAGCAGGTGGTGAGTGGAACTCGGTCCCAAATCCCAGAACACAGGCCTGTGTTCACGAGCAGTCCTCCGGTCTTCCAGTCTTCCGGATTGTCACTCCTGTACTAGGAAGGAGATGGGCCCTTCCCATCCCCCGGGCAGGCGGCGTGGATCGCGGAGGTGATTGAAGGAAAGAAAAAAAGGGAGAAGGAGATCTGTGCAGAGCTGCGCTGATGGCAGGACGATGGACCAGAGGGTTGCTAGTGCATACCAGTCCATCTCAGCTTCATCCGGGAAGACTATACCCATGACAAAGTCTATGTTAATGCTAGCCCTTGAGGGAAGGAGATCGAGTCACGTTCCTTAAAGAGGATGGACCTCTGGGGTACTTTGCGGTGGCGGTGACCCTATTGTTCCTGGAGAACGACCTGGGACTACTGTCACCTGGTGAAACACGGGCACGGAGCCCGGTGTAAGACAGTGACTGACCATGACCCCTTTAAAGAAAAAAGTTGTGGTTGTTGCACTTGAATAAGGAAACGGGACTGTTCTGCGTCCCTGTGGGCAGAGGAGCCCTGTAGCACGGGTGCAGTGTGGCTGGTATGGGCCACGGTTGAACGTTGAACATTGTTTTTTCCCCTCCCCAAGTTCTGTTGTGCATGTTGCGCCTCCCCTGCTGGATTGCAGGAACTTTAACCCTGAGGGGGTGCTAGCTGTACTTTATATGGGGAAAATCTGGTGGCAGATTCACTTTAAGGGGATAGCACCCTGTCATCTTTTTGCTACCCATCTTGGCTTTATTGACAGGTTTCTTCCTATTCACAAACATGGAGAACCGTAAAAGAAGCCGAGCTGGGTATGTGAGGCCAGCGGGGACCTGCTCATAATACTTGTCTCCCTATTTACAGCACAGTAAAACATAGCATAAAACAATGACAGGCTGCCCCCTTCCAAACAGCTGCCAGTGCTTTAGGCACCATGAATCTCCTGGAAAGTTCCATTTTTAGGATATTCCCGACTTAAAATGTGGCGGATCACAAGTATGTAACATTCTGATCACACAAATGAAAGAACAGGGGCCCTATAGCTTATACCATACATAGTTGTTTTCCCTAACACCCGCTGTGCAGGGAATTGCAACACAGCCCCATTCAAGTGGATGTGACAGTGTAGTATTTTCTCACACAGCAGGCGGCTGGATAGATAGATGTGTTATCTAAGGATGCATATCGCCATTATATACCATCACTACCATCATCACTACCATCACCACTACTACCATCATCCACTTTCATGCCACTGTCAGTGTGAGGCCCTACAACTATATTTTATTCATTGTATTCATCATAAAAACTTATATTGTCCAATTGTCTTTGGGGTGTCTGTGGTTTTGATAAGATTATTGCAGCATTCAGCCACCCCTTCCAGAAACTCTAATAGGATTTGCAGTGGACATTTGGGACCATTTGTGAACATAGCCTGACGAGGACCTGATAGCTCTCTGTTATAAACACTTGTATCTCACAGAAAATAACAATTCTGAATATTTTTTTCTTAGGATACTTTTCCTCCTCTGGAATTTTCTGAAGCATCAATCATATATGACAGGTAGATACATTGATGGGTTTCTGGGGGAGAGGTCATGAATGAATGGATTCCAGAACCCTGCAGAGAGTCTGATTCCCTGTTGCATTCCTGCAGCCTGTCCACATCTTCAGGGCGTCGTTTAACAGTACATATCATACAGGGTGGTCTATAGTTTGTTAACAGACTCCAAGACAACCATTGAGAATTTTAATTTCTTGATGTTGCACTTTTTCAGAATCCCATCGCTCTTATTAGCAAATAATACCATATTGAGAAAGTTGCCATAAAGTAAATCTCTAGTTTCTAAAGTCCCTCATGTAAATTAGAATAAAGTTAGATGAACCTGACGATTTTGTCAAAATAGGCTGATTATTTAATGTCTTATGAGGGCCTCCCAACTCTACCATGACAGACCAAGATATCAGATCTGAGTGAAGCAACCGGGAGACCAGACCCGAATGAGGAACCGAGAGACCAGATTCGAGTGAGGAACCAGGAGAATAAAGTCAGATGAGCAGAATTGGAGCAGTGAAGGAACCGAGTGACCAAATCTGATTGAAGAACCGAAAGATCAGACTCGATTCAGAAACTGAGACACCAGATCCGAGTGAGGAACCGGGAGACTGGAGTCGGGTGACCAGAATCGGAGCAGTGAGGGAACCGAGAGACCAGATCTGAGTGAGGAACAGAGAGACCAGATCGAAGTGAGGAACAGGCAGACTTGAGTCAGGTAATTAGAATCGGAGCAGTGAAGGAACCGAGAGACCAGATCCGAGTGAGAAACTGAGAGACTTGTGTCTGGTGACCAGAATCGGAGCAGTGAGGTAATCGGGAGACTAGACCCGAGTGAGGAACCGAAAGACCAGATTCGAGTGAGGAATTGGGACACTGGAGTCAGATTAGCAGAATCGGAGCAGTGAAGGTACCGAGAGACCAGATCTGAGTGAAGAACCGAGAGACCAGACCTGATTCAGGAAAAGAGAGACCAGATCCGAGTGAGGAACCGAGAAACCAGATCCGAGTGAGGAACCGGGAGACTTGAGTCAGATGACCAGAATTGGAGACGAGAGGCAGGAAAAGGGAGATCCAAGAGTGAGCAGGGTCAGGGCCGAGAGAGAAATGACCTGGTCACAGCAGGGGGACGTTCGTGTGGGCCATCACTTCCAGTGTCAATGTATGGTACAAAGTGGGGACCGAGCCGTGCTTCAGGGAACTAAGGTAGTCAACGGGGCAGGTGTGGTAAGTGATTTATCAATCTGGGACTTGCTGCCTAATGGGTAGTATTGTTGACTCCTGTTAAGGCATGTGTGACCCCTTGTGTTGACTAGAGAGTGATGGGTAGTGGCGGGGATGCCCTTTAGGTTAGGATATTAGGACTACGACATTACTGACGATAACATATTTAATTACAATAATAGAACGATAGTGTGTAACTAACATTGTGCTAATATCTTGTTTATCTGAATTGCTGTATTTTCCTTGTAGCACAACTTGCTTCATTTTCACGGTTTGCACTATCCCCTGATATTGTGCCATAAGCACCTTTTTATTGTGTTAATCAGACAGATAGTTGTTGGTTTAACTCCTTTCTTCCATTTGACGTGCTATCCTGTACGTGTGACCTGGGTCTTAAGTCCCAGGGACAGGATAGTACGTCATATGCTATTACAAGCGATGGGATGCGCTAACCGGGTGAGCGCGGCCGATCGCGGCCGGGTGTCAGCTGATTCTCACAGCTGACACACGGCACTAAGTGCCAGGAGCGGTCTCACAGATGATCGCAGCGTTCCAGCGGCTGTCAGCCCCTCTGCTTTTGTATCGGAGACCATGCGGCATAACGCGGAGTCCCAATAGTTCCCATGGAGACCCGGATGCTGGTTTTTGTTCATTCTGCCTCGCAAAAACCAGAATAAAAAGCAATCAAAAAATGTCATGT
>VIAB01026651.1:12478-29263 GCA_009801035.1 Oophaga pumilio
CATCGCTTTCTAGTGGTACGATTTAGTCGCCAGTGTGACCTCAGTCTAACCCATGCTCCTGCATGGTGCGGGATCAGCTAAGCCTGCCTTTTCCATACACCTGCACCAGAAGTGGGGTGTACATAAGTCCTTATGTTAGGAAGAGATTAAAGGGGTATTCCAATTTCAAAAATGTTATCCCAATGTTAAGTAGGTGTAATAATATTAGCAAATACCTCCAATTAGAAATATAGTAGTTTTTCTGATTCGCTATGTCGCTACCTCATGTTCAGGGAATTCCAGTAACTTGGGTATCCATGGTTACGACCATCTGATGTCTAATGATCTAGCACTTGTTTTCAGCATACAGCTACATGTTATATGCCACATGACCATAACATGAAACAATTACATAACCTACCTGATTAAAGATGTACTTCAGGGAGAAAAAAATGTTTTCATATCGACATAACTTCGAAAACTATAAAGGCTCACAGCCAGTGTTTTCAATTGTCACAGTATATGCTATTAAGAACTATTCATTGTGATGAAGATGCTGATCCTGAACGCACTCACTTCCTTTTGGAATTACAAGTTCCAGATCAAGGGACGAGGTCTGCTACTGGAATCTAAAACAAGATGGCCCACTGACGAACCAGTGTGTGCAGGTTTGTAATGTCAGTGAATTGTTCGTGCTCTGCATAGGTAGGTGACTACCTTTCCTTCTTCACAGTTTATCTGTGACAGTCAAATCTTCCCACAATGCTTCTTGACATATCACAAATAAGCTGGAAAGCTGCAGGCTGTATCCCTCCCATAGTCTATTCCTTTCCCCACCAGCACTACTCTCCCTTCCTTCCATACACTTTCGGTACTTTCTAGTCTTCTGAAACTTGTTCATGTCATTCTTATCACTCCTACTTCACACGTATCACACATGGGGTTATTTGTCCATTAGATGCTGTAGTGGACATCCTGAAACTTTCCTCAGGCTTGGGAGGCACAAGTCAAATGCAACTGATAAAAAAGGCACAAACAAGTTGCAGGGAGTGGGAAACTGCTGAGAGAGTATGGGGGGGGGGAGGGAAAAAATGGTAGTGATGGGGAGGGAATAGATTTTTAGAGGGATACAGCCTACAGCTGCACCACAGATTGTAATATCTTAAGCAGCGTGGAGGGTAACTGACCCTCCCAAGATAAGCTGTGAAGAAGCATAAGGAGTCACCTAGGCACAGCACAATTGGTAAAATGGCATTACAGACCTAAGCACACATGAATCAATGTCAGGACTCAGGAGTTGTATCATCACGATGGATTTGAGCATTTTTTTTTTGAGTGGATTACAATTTCATTAGGCAAGGGAAAATAGAAAAATGGTTGAGAATTGGGTAAGGCAGCAGAATTTTCTGATTGTAAACAATTTCCTATATTATAAAAGTTTCCTATATTTGCCTGTACTATTGATTTATGTAACAGTAGTTGAAATGAGAACTCCAGTTTAATATAGCCCTTTGTCAGGCAGGTTATAATTGTGCTATGTTTGGGAAAGCTTTTAGCATCATAAGTGGCAAAAAAAAACATTTAACATCAATGTATATACCTTTACAAAGTAAAGCTTTTCATTTTCTGATTCTGATTCTTTAAGCTCTAGAACATATTTTCTCCATTTCTTATAAATGTCATCCAGCCCAAACACAGAGGAACCAATCAAGTAAGAAGACTTGTTTTTCTCATAATTCAGAACACTGAAGAGGTTTCTCACTTGAGTGCTAAAATGCTGAATCTGTAAAGAAATTAAAAACGATCATGAGCACAAATGAAAGATCTATGAAGTGAAAAACCGTCTTTAATACATTCCGTTGTACTTCATACCAAGATGACAGAGTGAAAATATATTGAAAGGGCTTTTAAGGAAATGGTGAGATTCTTGATAAAAGAAGCTATGCTTTGCACTGGAATTTGAATTTGCTCCCCATTCCAGTGGTACCATGGCCCCAGAACAACCACACATCACTAATCTTGCAGCCAGTTAGTGGTCAGATGACTTGTAATCGTGACAGCATCACTTGGGGTCTGGTAGAGGAGATGAGAATGGATTCCAATGGTGTTATGTTCTGCTACAAGCACTAAGGAAAGAAAGGGATATCTGTCCCTACAATAAAACTAAGCTCAATCCCTACGATGTAACGGGGAACCTGATCCTGCGATCAGACCCGCTAAAGTCCTCAGCTAGTCTGAACGAAGACCTATAGATGCGAGGAAGGGATCCCTACAAGCACTAGGGACTGGGAGAAAAGGTGGACACCTCCTAACAGAAGTTGTAGCAGTAAAAAGAAAAACAAAACAACATAGAACATAGAGGTCTGAAGACCAAGCAAAACTATCTGAGTAAGGTAACAAAGCACCTGGCTAGCTTAAGAGTAGAAGTTACAATGAAGTCCAGCAAAGCCAGAAGGGCGGAGCAGGATTAAATAGGCCAGAAAGGTCATGTGACCAGCAAGATAAAAAAAAAACTAACAGGAGAGTTCTAACAAATGGTAACCGTAGTCAATTTTCTTGTTTTATCAGAATGGCTTCTCACTAGTCATTTAAACAGTACAAGAAAACCTATTTAGTATATACTACACACCCTCCAAACGCCACAAATTTTTTGTCTTGCTCAGTGAGGCACTGAAGAACCTGTGAATTCAGCATATCACGTATGCAAATGGCAAAAAAATTAAACCTTTATGAAGAGCAAACAAAGGTGAAAAAAAAACAAAAAAACTTTTGTGTAAGGACCAAGGAATTTATCATTTTTGCGTTTTTTTTCCTTTGCCTTCTTTCAAGGGCTATAACTTTTTTATTTTTCTATCAACAAATGTGTAAAGGTTTGTTTTGAAATGTGAAAAATAATGAAAAAAAAGCAATTCCGACACTGTCTTTGTGGTTTGTTTTTACAGTGTTCATTATACAGTAACATTGGTCAGGAAACATAATTGTCCAGGTCAGTTCCATTACGGAATTATTAAACATGTATTGATTTTTTATATTTAAAGAGAACCTGTCATCAAGGTTATGCACATGAAACTAAAACCATGCTCATAATGGCGCTGGTATACGGATTTAATACATACATTCAGTTAAGAAATCTGAAGTTTTGATCTTCGTACATCAGGGCGGGACTGTGGGTAGGGTCTTCAGCTCTGCCATGGCCTCTCCGCTGCTTGCCTGTGGTGACTTCATCCTCTTAACTAAATTTCGTGCTGTGCCGCCGGCTGCTAGGATAGCGCAGGCACAAAATTTAAACAAGGAAGAGAATAAAGACACCAGAGGCAGTGGAGGGGCTGTGGCAAGGCTGAAGACCCAACCCACAATCCCGCCCCAATGCACGGAGACCAAAACATCTAATGATGATTTTGAAACAACCAGACTGTGGATTTCTTCACTTAATGTATGTATAAAATCAGCATACCAACGCTATTATGTGCATACCTGCAACCAGCTTTTCAAGTTAACCCTTTAACGACAGTCGATACACCTTTAAACGGAAGCCCTTAAGGGGCCTTATTCCGCAGTGCTGATTTTTCCATTAAGCTAAGTAATAAGTGAATAACACCCCCCCAAGCGGGTGCAAATCCTGACAGTGACAGCTCCCCTGTGGCATTGGTCCCAATTGGTTTTGGAACGGACCAGAGCAGATTAACTCCTTAAATACCACTGTTAATTGAGATAGCGGCATCAAAGTGGCTAAAAGGAGATTAAGCGACCCCCTTTGACAGGCACCCACGATTACAATAGCAGGGAGGAAGTGGTCTATCCTGTGATTACTCCTCCTGCTGTCGTTGCCATGGTGCCCCAAGGTCATCTGATGACACCAGAGTACAGTGGCCCATTAGATCCAGCTATAAGCCGGGTCTAACAGGCTCAGTGAGTGAGACACTGACAGTGCTCAGGCACTGCAGTACACGTGTACTGCAATGCATGGGACAAGAGACCAAAGTAAAAAATATTCAAGTCCCACAGTGAGCCCAAATGTAAAAAAAAGTGTAAAAAAAGAACAAAAATCCCGAAAACTCATGGCGCACGTCTCCAGAAGCACAAGCTAGGAACAATGCATGGGATCACCAAACTGTATGGGGGCATTACAAAACACGGGGGCACAATGTATGGGCACTAGACTGGTATATTTGCAATTCTGAAGTAAAAAAAAAAAAAAAAAAGGCATGGAAGTTACAAAAAAAATAGTCGCTGCAGCCATAGATGAATCAATTAAGAGTTGTAATTTTTACAGTGGGGTCACCTTAGGGGCTCTGCAAATGTTGGACGCAGACTACTCTAACAAAATCAGTTCTCTAAAAGCCAAATAGCGCACCTTTCTTCTAAGTCTTGACGTATGGCCAAACAGGAGTTTCTGATAACATATGGGGAAATCATTGCTTTCGGGAGAAATTGTGCTTTAAATTGTGGGGTCCAGTTTCATTCATTAACTCTTAGATAACTAACAAATTTGCAGAAAATAACACATTACATTTTTACAACTAAAATGTTATATGTCCAATTACCAATGTTATAAAATTATATGATGCACCTGTGATTTCAAAATACTCACTACACCCACAGATGAAATCAATAAAGGGAAACTGTTACCAGGTTTGTCCCATATGAGAACTACCACCTTTCAGCCCTGATATACAGCATTTTAATATGCTGTATATTGGACTCCAATCCGGTCTACAAGACAAGAAAAAGATCTTTAATAATACTCAACTGCAGGGCGATGGAGTCCAATAGGGGTCGCTGGTCTTGGTCCGCTGCTTCCCTTCTTCTTGCAATGCCATCCTCCTTCTTGCGAATGACGCATTCCAAGTCATCCACAGTGTCCCTGGAATAACGCTCAATGGACCAGGGAAGAGTAAAGCACTAAGTGCTTGCTAGAGTGTTGGACCTATTCAGAGTGCTCCAGTTTGGTGTCTGGAATCCCTCATCTGATATACGTATCTGGTGATTCAGCTAAGTGCTCCGCTGTTTGTCTCACCTTACCGTCTTTAGTTTAGCGGAGACTGCCTAGAGCGCATCTTCCTCCCATTCCCTATTCAGGACTTAGGCCTCAAGGAGATTCAGGGCCTGAGGTTCCTGCTCGGCGACTGGTGAGGAACCAGTATAGGGACTTGGTAGGAGTTCTAGGGAGAGATTAGATCTAGCCTAGGGGTCTCCAAATCCCTTCCCTAGTGTCTGGGCCCCCTTCCCCATTTCCCTTCATGTTACACTTGGTTTTCCCACACTGTGCCTGACAAGTGACTGCCCAGTCCCTGGCATAGAGTGTACAGTAGTTACATTCCAAGAGACAGGTTAACTCATAACATACCAGTCAGTCTCTGTCCCATTGATTTCTATACAGCAGTGCTTTACTCACCTCCCTTCCCTACAGGAAGCACCATCTGCTTCCCATGCATAATTACCTTTCTTTTCTTGATCTCTCTACTTGGTTGAACTCCTAAAGTATTACACGTTTTCACAATTGGACGCAACCCATTTATTTTTGGTATGAAACGTAACCTGGAGATCAGAGGTGTGTTCTTTTGTTGCTGCATGTTTTCTATTTCATCAGTTGTCATTAAACGTAGCTTTACATTTGTCATGTGTTTTCTTAAAAAAAAATAATAAAAAAGTAAAAAAAGAAAATTACTTTACCGATTTACAGTAAGAAAAATTTAAGAACCTAATGCACAGGTAGACACATTAGTGCCAATATTGATTACTACCATGGCTGTCGTACGTAACAGGTTTTAGAACTGCCCCCATATGTTCAAAATAGGCTTTGCATTAAAAAAAAAAAAAGGTTGAAACTCCTACCGTATTCCAATCTCCTGAAGTGGCCCCCAGATGCGCTTTCTATAAAAGAAGAGTCTATTTTTCTGAAAGCTGGTTTCTGTGATATAATAAAATGCTTTCAATAACTGTATAACATAGGTATCCATAAGCCAAAACAGGAATTTAGAAAGTATTTTCTCTCGCAGCAAGTGCTCAGACGCAGGAACAAAGTGATTATCTACAAAATGTAGGAAAATTGAGTTATGATAAAAACAGAATTTTTAGTTTATCTAGCAAAAATAATTATAGAACTATAACTAAACAGATAATCATAAGAACGGTTTCAGCATCTTACGTCAGGGTTTACAAGATGCTTTTTTTTGCTACAGAACTGCCATTAGAACTATTCAACCTCCTGAGTAGAATCCATTAGGTTAAAGAAGCACTCCCACTAACTTTTATACTCATTAAATGTGTGTACATGCATGTAATGTAGTGTGAATGTATTTATATACTTGCCCACCGACGCTCTCTCCGCTGATCAGCACCGTGCCTCTCTGTCACATTGTCGCAATTCTGACTAGCCAGCTAGATCTATGCACTATGCATGAGCTGGGAGTCTCTTTTACAATGAAAGCCTATTCAGCTTAGTTCTGACAACCCCCTTTAACTTTATTTTGTGGGTCAGTACGAATATAGCAACACCAAATTTATAGGTTTATTACTTTGTACAATAAATACATACCGTACTTTAAAAAAAAAAAAAGGTCATCATTAGAATTATGACTTAATTTTATTAACTATAAAACAAATAATTATTTCTGTGGCTGTATTCTAAGAGCACTAATCTTTAGCATTTTCTGTCTGCGAAGCTGTATGTTTTGTAATTTTTATCGGTACCATTTTGTGGCACAGGAAAAGGCTGGAGGCATTGCTCATGCGCTGCTGATAACAGATCACCGATGTATGGTTTAATAACATTAGGCAGGTTTAAAAAGTCATTGCGTTTCGAGGTCACGCAGGACCTCTTCATCAGGACAAAAACCTGGTGACCTCAAAACACAGTGACTTTAAACCTGCCTAATAAATGTTATTAATCCATACATCGGTGAGCTGTTATCAGCAGCACAAGAGTGATAACTACAGCCTTTTCCCGTATCCTTGGTCTAATTTCCACCGGTATCTGTGCAGCAGCTGTTTTACGTGATCATTACACGTTGCTTTTGAGCAACCTAACCAGGCGAGTGCATCCTTCTTTCTGACACCCCATAGTCATCAGATAAGACCCTATTGCACTTCATTTGTTCCCAGTTTTCCTCATATTCATTTTGGGGTACAGGCACCTTTTTGATTGTTTTTTATTACACTCTTTGGAAGGCAAAATAGCCCAAAAATACCAATTCGAAATTTACTTGACCATTTTTGCTTTAAGTATAATCAATATGATCGATATGACCATGATAATACCAAATTTCTACATTTTTTTTTTATAGTTTACTATTTTTATTCAAGAAAAATATATGATTGAATGAGACCTTGAGCTAAACACAAGCTCATAAGCTGAAATCATAGCGTAAAATCTTGTGCAGATGTCCGTGAGTACAGCCTGTCCGTCATTCTCCCAAACCGAACTCAACAGGCTCAAATCTGTCTCATATATGTGGGGAGAACCGAGGACAGTCTGTGCATTAAGTGTTCGAACAGAGGTCCATGGATGTCTGCATGAGCTCTTACATTATATATCAATTTTGTAGGGGTATCTTCACACTTTTTTCCATGAATTTTGAAGCAGATCTTCTCCAACAATACTTCAAAAAAGCTTCAAATACCATCTAAATGTGGTGAAAAGTGATTTTAGCAGCAAACTCATATTGCTGCAAATAAAGCAGTAATCTTGTCATAAAAATCAAACGGCTGCAGAAAAAAAAAAAAAAAAATTGAAAACTGAACAAACTGCTTCAGGACTGAAAACGTCAGTGAAAATTGCATGGTGGCTAGAAGGAATACAGAGCGCGCATACGGTCTTATCCGAGATAAAAGGGATATTCGTGAGAGATAATCAAATTCGCTCACCTATTATGGTTGTGTGAGACACAACCACTGCACTTAGCATTGGCGGCTGCTGCAAGCCCCGATGTGATGATCATTTGCTAGGTGAAGAGAATGGGGCATGAGACTGCGCTGCTCGCCCGTCGGGATAATGTACCAGAGGAGTCCAAGTAGATGTAATAGAGAATAGACTTTATACCTGAGGAAGTGGTGTGATCACCACGAAATGCGTAGAAATAAAGTCTATTCTCTATTACATCTACTTGGACTCCTCTGGTACATTATCCCGACAGGCGAGCAGTGCAGTCTAATGCCCCATTCTCTTCACCTAGCAAAAGGATTGAAAATTGCATGTACAGTATTTCTTTGCAAAAGAATGTTGAATTTTCACCATAGAAAAGGGTACGTACCCTAAAAATCAGTAGCTGCACAAAAGACAGATGAAATAATCACCAATTATTCCTAACAAGTCCCACCACACACACATACAGGTCTGGTTCAGCCAAGCATGCATGTGATGTCAATATAGAGAGGAGAAAATCATTTGCCAGACAGCACTTTCACATGCTGGTCCCTCCCTCCCAAAACTCAATGGTGGCAGAAAATGTCATATGTATTCTGGTTGGATGGTCTTGCTTAAATTAGCCAATCTAATAAGTATGAACACTTTTGTGATCCATTCATTTTAACCAAAGAGAACCCTGGAAGACTTACGTTTGTTGAGACGCAACCAGGAACAGTCTTCTACTCTTATCTTGCACATTAACTGTGATAAAGATATCTTTTCACACTTGACAGAATTAATCAGCATTTTCACATTTCTGAAGAAGCGACACTTGTTGTGACTAGAGCCCCACAAACTTTCGGGCACCACGATATGGAGACATTCTCGAACAAATGAATATACTTGCCATACACTGTTATGCTGCTTAAGTAAGGTATATGGTTCATCAGCAAGCACCATGTCCCGTTTTTCCACACAAATACAACTTTGGTTTGTTGCCATTTTAGTGTTACTCAGTGAGCGTAGGATTGTGTTATCGGATTTGGAATTAGTTTTTGTTGGGTTGCCATTATCACACTCAACGCCTAAACATTTGCGGTTCCTGGTAAGCTTTACAGGACAATGCTTCTTTAACAGTGACACATAGTTGCATACTTTGTGCTTTTCTATAAGTTCTTGGAAGATGGGTATCAACTGTTTGTAACGCTTGCACAATTTTTTCTTCCTTTTAACTTTTTTAACTTCAGATGAAACCTGTAAGTCAATGTCTTGCTCAAACAAATTACTATTCATAAATATCTTTTCGATAAGGCTTAAACTGCCATAGGAGTTACTTTTTAACATATTCAGTATAAAACTTTCAGAAAAACCTTCTTTAGAAATTGGATTTGTGCACAACATTTTACCAAAGTCAATAAAAATCTTAGAAGGCGAAGTTTTGTATGCAGACGTAGATGAAAAATTATAGGACGCAGCTTTAGTTTGATGCTCAGCAAAAAATTTACTTAGTTTAGTGTTTTTAGTTTTCCCATACAGAATCTTTTTCTGGACAGTGGAATCCATATTGGGTTCTTCTTGTCCGGTACAGTGCCAGACAGAATCACTTGATTTTACATAAGGTGGTTCTGTGCTCACGCTGTCAGAAGTAGATTTCAGTTCTGTTTTACGTCTTTTGAATGGGTTAACATCTATTGCATTGGAAGGTCTTTTTTTCTGCTTGGTTTCAGTGGTAAACTTACCAAACTTTACAGGTGCAGTGCCGGAATGGACTTCTCCTGTTTGCACCATCAGCTCAATGGATGGCTTTACTTTAGTGTTTCTTTGACTCTTTAGTCTTTTCCTTTGTGTGGACAGCTTTAATGAGCAAGTTTTAGATTTGTAAGAACATGTCTTTATGTAGTGAGATAAAATATTGCCCTTATAGATAAAATTATCTAGTTTCAGCCAAGGTGATTTAAGAATTTCCTCTTTGGTCAAATTATATATAGGCTGACCACACATCTGATAGCAACAACTGGGTGGCACCCTCATGAAAAGTGAGCAGTTTTCTAATAAATGCATCATGATGTCATCTCCCACCCTACTCAGAAGGGTTTCCCAGAGGACACTGGTACTAATAGTAGCTGTGGTTGGATTTGGAAAATAACAGCAAATATTTGGTGCAAACTTAACATGCAATGAACTCTTTTCAGCCACGAGACCATATCCAAATGTGAGAACATTCTTCTTGTTTTTTTCACAGATCCGTTGAATTACTCGAGCTACGACTTCTCTTTGTGTTGATAACTAAAAGACAAAGAAATAGATTTCAATATTTTATGATTCCTTATACCGTGTTCTCACTAGCAAAACCTTTTGTACTTTTGCACACTCATATAAATCCCTTGTTTAAGCTCCTTCTTTTCTCCAATGTTTTACATGGTTAACTATTAATTTTAATGAGGACAATGTAATAGCACACTTCTCCTGCAGCATCCTTCCACAATTTCCATTGATGAACGTTACCTTCTGTTTGATGCATGGCTTGTCCACATAGGACAACATCTTTAACCCTTTACCTACCACTGTTGTATGTCATACACATTAGCAGGAATAAGAAATTAAATCAAATCATAAGCAAAGAGCTCCTTATTTTTGTGTCAGTATAACAAAGCACAATGGTCAGGATAATAAGTTATCTAGTTTATGTGATTACAGATGACATTTATTTACCATACGTGATAACACCAAGTCATTCGCAACACTATGGCTCAGTAGTTAGCATTGCAGCCTTGCAGTGCTGGGGCCCTAGGATTATAATATGCTGTCCATAGATGGCATATTTTTGAGCTGACCGGTTGCCTGTAATGTCATATGGGAATTTGCCCTTTTTGTAACTCCCATAGTCTTTAATAGAGAGAGCCATGTGCAATAGTGGTCAGTGCATTCGCTCGCTCTTTCCTCTCTTCTGTTGATACTAAACATGTATGGGTGGGAAACACTCTTTAGGCTATGTTCACATGTTGCATTTTTTATGCGTTTTTTCCCGCAGGCAAAACCTGCCCCCTTGACAGTAAAGAAACAATGTAAAAAAAGCAGGTTTTACTGAGTGTTTGCTGCTTTTTTTGGTGTGTTTTTTTACTGCATTTTTGTCGGGGTACACTTGTCTCTTGTGCATTCTGAAAAGTTTAGTGCATAAAAAATAGAATTAGACTTACCAGTAATTCGGTTTCTAGGAACCTTCCACGACAGCATAGGGAGGTTGCCTCTTAGCCCTGATGGGGAACAGGAAACAGAGAGGTTAAAAGGCCCTCCCACCTCCCACTTGCCAGTGACTTATAACTGAGAACCATAACACTGGTTACCTTCTGATTCCCAGAACTTTTATCCAGGACAATAGGGAGGGAATTAGCTCTGTCGTGGAAGGTTCCTAGAAACCGAATTACCAGTAAGTCTAATTCTATTTTCTCTAGTTACCTTCCACGAAAATAGGGAAAAATACCAGCTAATTCTGCGCTAGGGTGGGACAACTGCCTGGAAAACTTTCCGGCCGAAGACTAAATCCCTATTGGACAATATGTCCAATCTGTAATGCTTAGAAAAAGTATGTAGGGAAGATCAAGTAGCGGCCCTGCAGATCTGCTCTACAGATGCGCCTGCTCTTTCTGCCCAGGAGACTGATGTAGATCTTGTTGAGTGGGCTTTAACCCCTATTGGGGGCAATTTATCTTGAGCTTGATATGCCTCTGATATAGCTCTTTTAATCCAACTAGCGATAGTACTCTTCGCCACCTTTTTCCCCTTATTTTGACCAGAGTGATGTACAAATAGGTTTTGGTCAATTCTGCAAGCGCTGGATCGCTCTAGGTAATGTAGGACAATGTGACGGACGTCCAGAGTGTGGAACTTCCCCTCTTTTGAGTTTGCTGGGTTCTGGGAAAAGGATGGTAAAACAATCTCCTTGGAGCTGTGGAAATCGGAGACTACTTTTGGAAGGAACGAGGGGTCCAGACGAAGCACTATGGAGTCCTCCTTAACTAGTAAATAGGGTTCCCTTATCGATAGGGCTTGTAGTTCTTCTACTCTTCTGGCCGTGGTTATGGCGACTAAGAAGGCTGTTTTGTAAGCAAGCATTTGAGGAGACCAGGAAGACAATGATTCAAATGGTGGACCTGTGAGCCCCTGGAGCACCAGATTAAGGTCCCATGAGGGAACTATCGATTGTTTGTTAGGGTTCATTCTGAGGGCTGAGGTCATGAATCTCCTGATTCAGCGATGGCCTGCTAGGTCCTGGTCAAAGACTGAGCTCAGGGCAGAGACCTGAACCTTCAATGTGCTGGGTCTAAGACCTATCTCTAGGCCCCTTTGTAGAAAGTCCAGTATCTGCGCAATGTTTGGGTGAAGTGGATCCGTCAGGTTAGGAAGACAAAATGATGAAAACCTCTTACAGATCTTATTGTATATAGCATTGGTTACCGGCTTCCTAGATCTCTGCAGCGTAGTAATTACTGGTTCTGAAAGTACTTTAGCCCTCAGCACCTGGGCTTCAGCAACCAAGCAGCTAGCTTCCACTTCAGAGGATCGTAATAGCATATGGGCCCCTGAGACAGAAGGTCGTGTTCCTCGGGTAACTGAACAGGACCGTCTATCTGCAGCTCTAGGATCAGGCTGAACCAACTTCTCCTTGGCCAAAACGGAACTACAAGGATGGTAGGTGTCCGACTTTCCCGGAGTTTCATTAGTACCTGCGCCAATATGGAGACTGACGGAAACGCATAAGCTAAGCGAAAGTCCCACTCGTGGGCCAATGCATCCACCCCCAAGGGATTGTCTCTGGGGTTCAGGGAGAACTGTTTTACTTGTGTGTTTTGTCGTGCCGCGAAGAGATCTACATCTGGTAGGCCCCACCAGTCCACCAGCATGTTGAAGCTTCGCTTGTTCAGACACCACTTCCCCGGCTTGATGTCCTGGCGACTCAGGAAGTCCGCCTGGATATTGGAAGTGCCCTGGAGATGAACTGCTGTTAGGGACAGCAGATGTTTTTCTGCCTAACAAAAGATTCGACTGGAGATACACTTCAGACTGTTAAATCTTGCACTCCCCTGATGTTTTATATGAGCCACTGTCATCATGTTGTCTGAGTATGTGCGGATATGTTGTCCTTTGATCCAGTGACCTGCCGTCAGAAGGGCTTCTTCCACCGCCTTCAACTCTCTGAAGTTGGACGATTTCCTGCTGGTACCCTGATCCCAGAGCCCCCCCTTGGCGTAGCTCCACCTCCCGGTCTTACCCTTACCTCCTGATTGGGAAGTCTGGGGCTGTGAGGCACGAAAAAAACTCTTTTTGCCGGACCTTTGTTCTGGGAGGGCTTTTATCTTGTCCGTTGCCTTTTCTAGAATCTCTTCTAGAGCGGGCCCAAACACATATTCACCTTTAAAGGGCATTGCGCATAATTTGTTTTTGAAGTGACATCACCGCTCCACATTTTCAACCAGAGGGCTCTTCTGGCGGAATTTGACTGAACCAGGGATCTGGCGGCAAACCTTACAGACTCCATAGACACGTCAGCTAAGAAACCAGTAGCTCTATGTAGTATGGGTAGGGAGTCTAGTAGATCGGCTCTAGAGGTCCCTTGGGAGATATGAGCCTCCAGTTCTTCTAGCCATCGAGAGAGGGCCCTGGATACACACGTGGAAATTATGTTAGATTTCAAGGAGGCGGTGGAAGTCTCTCAAGATTTTTTCAGGAGGCTCTCAAGTTTCCTACCCATTGGGTCTTTCAATTGCGAAGAGTCCTCAAATGGAAGCGCGGTCTTCTTGGCGACCCTTGCCACCTGAACATCAACCTTGGGAATATCCCATTTGATGTCATCACCGTCCAGGGGGAATCTATGCTTCATCTCAGAAGGGGTGCTGAGGCGTTTCTCAGGCAGTTCCCATTCCTGAGCAATCATATCTATTATATTGGTGTGTACCGGGAACCCTACATGTTTCCCCTTTTTAATACCGCCAAACATTTGGTCTTGAATAGATTGAGGCTCCGACTCCTCCAGACCCATCATGCTGCGTACAGCTGCCACTAATTCCTCGAAATGATCAGAGGAAAAAAGATATCTCCGGGGCTCAGTGTCCTTAGGTGACACGGGTCCCTCCTATTTACTAGAAGATGATCTGTAGAAGTCTGAGACCGACTCTGAATCCTCAATTTGAATCTTCCTCTTTTTCCCTGGAGAAGGGTGAAGGTCGCCAAGGAGGACTGCACATCCTGTTTAACCAGAGAGCGGATCTCATCCATTAGGGAGGGTTGCTCCGCTTTGACTATACTGTTAATGCATGGTTGACATAGCTTCTTATCCCATACTGAGGGTAGCTTAAGGCAACAGACAGCACACTTTTTCTTAGTAGTAGCTTTGGGGCCAGACTTGTCTCCCTAAAACGAGAGGGAGAGAAGTATGAATAAGAAGGCCCCTTAAGCTATACTACCGAGGACCCCCCCTACATACAACTTCCTGTAGCAGGGGCAGCGCTGGGCTCCGCAGGTGCAGGGCATGCAGCTCCTTACATAGCGGTAGGATAGTCTTACCTCTGTGGTGACTGGCGACTTCCTAGGC
Organism: Oophaga pumilio; assembly: GCA_009801035.1. NCBI lineage: Eukaryota > Metazoa > Chordata > Amphibia > Anura > Dendrobatidae > Oophaga > Oophaga pumilio. Next base: position 26,893 of record VIAB01026651.1, read on the forward strand.
AGTTTTAAATGGCGTCAGCCACTGCCCCCAGCGAAATAATTCCCCCCCTCCTGGGTCCAGGTGCCGGCCAGCTAAAGCCGCGAGCGCCGCGTGTCCTCTGCGAAAAGGCCCGGAAGTACGATGTCACTTCCAGAACGCCGAGGATGGGGGAGAAGACCGGGGAGATGTGGGAGGCCCCCGGTCGGAGTCCCTGGCCTGCTTTGCCCTCATGGGGGCGCTGGAAGACCAGGAAAGAGTCCTGAGGTCACCTGCAGGAAGGATGACGGGAGCAGCATGGAGGAGGCCAGAGGCGACCACCGCTGCCCAGCAGTACAGGCGCTGCCTGTAAATCAGGTGCTGCAGTTGCCAGCCACTACAGCACAGAGAAGAACCTCTCACTGTCCCATGGGGAACAGGAAAGACACTGTCAAGTGGGAGGGCCTTTTAAACTGTGTTTCCTGTTCCCCATCAGGGTAAAGAGGCAACCTCCCTATGCTGTCGTGGAAGGTAACTAGAGAAAAATGTGATTCAACTTCATCAGGTTCTGGCACCAAAACTTCATACGTGCATTTTTTGCAGTGTTTTTTTTTTTTTTTTGCACTACCCATTGCTATAAATGGGTGAAAAACACTGCAAAAACGGAAAAAAAAGGGACATGCTGCATTTTGCAAAAACGCAGCTCTTTGACAAGCAGTCAGAAAAAAAACAAGGTATGTGCATGAGATTTCTGAAATATAGACTTTGCTGGTACTGTGAAACGCAGCTGAAAATTTGCATTAAAAAACTTATCAAAAACGCAACATGTGAATATAGCATTAAGGTTATAATAGATTTTTGGGGGGGATTTGGTACTTATTGGTCGATTATTAAAAACAAAGATAATCTTTATTTTTCAGTTAACTTAGTCATCATTACTTCAAAGAAGTTATAAAAACCACTTCACAAATAAATAGTCATCTTCTTTTCATATTGTAATAAATGATGAAACCTGAAAAAAAAGAAGTATTCAAAACTAGCATGTTTTATGGCAGTTTTTGGTAAATAATAAGACAAACAGAGTTATGTATTTCAAGTGTTTATTTCTGTTAATGTTGATGATTATGGCTTAAAGCCAATAAAAACCCAAAAGTCATTATCTCAGTAAATTAGAATCCTTTATAAGACCAGCTTGAAAATTGATTTTAAAATACGAAATGTTGGCCAACTGAAATATATATTCAGTAAATGCACTCAATACTTTGTCGGGGCTCCTTTTGCATCAATTACTGCATCAATGCAGCATGGCATGGAGGTGATCAACAGGTGGCGCTACTAGCAGCCATCAAGCTCTTCTGCATTGTTGGGTCTGGTGTCTCTCATCTTCCTCTTGACAATACCCCATAGATTCTCTATGGGGTAAAGGTGAGGAGAGTTTGCTGGCCAATCAAGCACAGTGATACTGTTGATTGTAAACTAGGTATTGGTACTTTTGCAGTGTGGACAGGTGACAAGTCCTGCTGGAGAATGACATTTCCATCTCAAGAAAGCTTGTCGGCGTAGGAAGCATGAAGTACTCTAAAATTTCCTCCTGGTAGATGGCTGTGCTGACTTTGATCTTGATAAAACACAGTGGACCTACATCAACAGATGAAATGGCTCCCAAAACAATCAATGATTGTGGAAACTTCACACTGCAACAAAGCAGCGTGGAGCCCCGACCAAGTATTGAGTGCATTTACTGAATATACATTTCAGTAGGCCAACATTTCGGATTTTAAAATCATTTTTTAAAGCTGGTTGTGATGAAGGAACAGCCACCATCTTGGATAGGGCCTATACCAGCCTCCATTTTGTCTATTCACAGAACCACAGGCTGCTAACTGCACCTGGCCCCAGGGCCTGTGGGCATATTCAATACGACAGGGTTTGGTGTCCACTGTGAATAAAAAGGTCTTTTAGTATGCTAAGTAATTCACGCTCAAAACAGGATTTACTGCTCCCATGTTGAATAGAAAGGTCTGCTAGTATAATGAGATAAGGCCAAGACAAGACCTCAAAGCTTTAGCCTGAGCCATGGAAGCCTGGGGCCTGGAGGCTTCAATTAGATTATATCTGCCAGCCAGACACAGAAAACACACCCATTGCATATCCCAGCCACGACGGCTCAGTTCTAGGATTATGAATTATGAGCACATCTTTCTAGGTACAGGCTCATAAAAAATATCTGCGTGATACTGCGGACCTCGGGCATCTGACGGTGCAACTCCCGAGTCGGTGATGGCTCGGGGGCCTGAGATATAGAGATTGGCCCTCCACGAAGACCCAATTGGGCCAGATTAAATCTCCACGCGACAGGCAAAGCATGCTGGATCCGCTGGTACCGCTCGTGTCCTGATCCGATCGTCCTGGAGAA
>VIAB01026652.1:10924-31440 GCA_009801035.1 Oophaga pumilio
GGAGCCCCATCTCAGAAGCCGCCTCCAGCATATTCACAACAGACAAGGAGGAATAATCTAAATGGGAATAGGGACCAGGAAATGAGCACACACGTACTACAGCAAACCACAGATCACTATAACAACAACTCTACTCCAACCACTTTAGCAGATTTAGACAAATCTTTCATCGGCAGGAACATGATGTCTGGCCAATTTTTATAGGAAGAGGTAATGACCAGATCAGAAGCAGCTGAAATGATGCTGCATGTTTCTGACGAGCATTAAAACAGGCATTAACCTCTTCAGTGCCAGAGGAAGCTAAATCCATTTAATGTGGGGCACCAATCACACGATCTCTAAAGAAGACCTGCGATTCATTACCCGACGTGACCTTCTAACGCCAGGTCTTCTAGGGGGACGGGACGCCCTTGTGACACGTATTTTCTGTTGTAGTGCTATCGGTGGCGAAAAACAGACAGCCCTTGTACAAATGTTATTTAATGGGACTGTGCAGGTTAGTGATTTTTTCTGATATTTACAGATACATTACCATCCTGTAGCACAGGACACTGTAATGGTCCTGTAAATTGATAGCTACTGTAAAAAAACTGATTAAGTACAGACTGGACATAGATGACAAGTGAGAAGAAAATTGGCTATTTTTCTGGATGAACCTCTGAAGTAATTTTTATATGCTGATGTTAACCTACCCTTTGTAGCAACGATCGAATGTATATCAGCTGCAGACAACCACTGGTCTATTCAGATGAGACGATAATTGGTGAATGAGCTTCTGTAGAGAAGCTTGTTCCTGATTATTGACCCTTGTATAAATACCAGTGATCACCAGACAAACAAGCAAAATATGGATCCTGTTTGGTTGATGTGCTACCACCATATAAATCATTATCGGCAGCACATCACCCCCGTGTACTCAGAGAATGTGCCACCAATAGACTTTCACTGTACGGGGACACAACAATCGTAGTAGTGAACACGATCATTTCTTGTTGCCCTGTGCCAATCAAATTATATGTAGTTGGTCAGTGCTGCAGAACTCCGCCACCAAGCCGGTATCTGAGCCAACCCTAATTCTAAAGGTTGAGTTAATCGACAAGGTGAAGCAACCGATCAACTGTTACTAGGTATCATGGTGTCTGGACATGTGAAGTCTTCGGAGCTGGAACACCACAGGTCTGTACACTGTATCACAGCTGTTGTTTCTGTTTTCGTTCTGACCCAAAGTCAGATATGCCAGATCACCAGTGAGGAAAATTAAGGAGGTACGCTCCAGATAACGAGCTCGGAGAATCACTTTTCTGGTTTATTCAAAAGAAAAAGCCAGTGTTTTATACCATTTACAGCAATGTAGCTCATGATCCCCCCGTTACCCAGGGTCATGCTTTATTTACCGTGTACCCAGAACATGTTCTTGCTGACTATTGAAAACATTTCATATAAGATAAGAAGTATAAAATCCTTGAATAAGACTGCTACATCATAAGAATAAATTCTAGCAATTAAAGGCAAAACATCCCTTCTATATCACAGCCGTTCAGTAGAAGCTGAGCTGCCACTACACACAGTGCACTTAGCTGTGCTGTTCCAGCTATTGCACTGCATACCTCCTTCCACCAGTGATTGATTGGGGTGCTCAATATCTTACTCCTGGACTACCTCTTTAATTCATTATTTGTGTGAGACATGCAAGTTAATTTTCAGCAACTTACAGTATTAATACAGATCCCTTATCAGAATTTTTTTTCTGTCCCTATAGACACTCAGTGCCCTGAAGTTGTCATCCACTTCCCGTAACATATCCGCTTCACTGTGATGCTCATTCCTAGCAGCGATTAGATTCCCGTCCTTGACGTTCCTGTTCCCTGTGTGGTGATACTTCATTTATTACACTCAGACGGACATTTGTTTTGCAGAGAACGTAAGACCTATTAGTTAAACTGATACGGACGGGCCGGGTTCTCCCTAGACTCGCTTGTGACACTTGAGCAGCGCGGTCCTAAGTGGCAATGAAAAGCCAATGTAACATTGAATGCAAACAACGTCTGGCGTGCCCTTTGATCTGCGGAGAGTGGAAACCTGATCAAAGATTTCCTATGTCACTCCGGCAGCTCGATGTGTCTAAACTCTACCTAATCATTGTAAATGACTTCTAAATGCCCCGTCTGTTTACCGCAAGCTGTAAATACAGATTTATTTCGTACAATTACGATGTAACCGCGACAGGAACCTCTTGTTTAATCTGGGTCTTTCATCATGTTGTGGTTCTCCCACGGTGTTCATTGACTGCAGCTGCCCCTCTCCTTGGCTTCACTAGATCTGCACTGCCTCAGGACCATGTCTTGTTCAGTTTCCAGACGCTGTGACACACTCGCATACACCCACCCACCCCTCATAGATCCACACAGACATACGGCTGTCATCAATTAGGCATGCCCCTGCTTAGCCAAGAAACCGTTCCCATCTGTCAATAGGACTCTCTGTGACTTGTGAAGGACTCCGACACACAGATGGCTAGGATTCAGGTTTGGCCACAGCCATAACGCGCCCTGCGGCCCTGTTGTGTATTTGATCCTGCAAGCCTCGCCAGCTGGTATAACCATGAAGGACCTGCTGAGCGGGATCCAGCCACCGAAGCAGAAGATTATCGGACTCTGAAGAGTGATCTGTGCGGCCATTACACCCTGAATCGGTATTGCCTCAGGTTGTGTGTAGGTGGAACTTGTCCTAACCATATATTTAGGAAAGGGTATAAATCTCAACCATCCAGTCTAAGGTTCTTATACAGGTGTGTGCAGCACGGACTAGCCGCGGGACTCCCGACTTGAGCGTGACGGTTCCTTATTCTACCAGGCTGCCACGCTTAGGTTAGAAGACCTGCGGTCAGCCTGTGCATTAGCGCTCCGTTCCCGGACCGCACTGCATGAGCCCTAAAGGCATGCGCAAATGGTGTCTTATTAATGTTGGCATACCCACTGAATTTTTTAACCAGAAGACTGTTCAGGAAAACCGTCGTTGTCATTCCTCAAGCGTTTTCTTTGTTATACTTTTTGGTGCCTTTTTTTTTTCTTTTCTTTTTTTAACTGTACCTATAAACTAGTCACTACCAAACGTAAAAACGCACGCCATCTGAATGGTCCGATCACTTCTTTCAGCCACTTCACGGCTTTCTAAACATGAAGCTGTAAAAGGAAAAAAAACCTCCAAAAGACACAACCTATGAATCACTTGTAATTTTGACATTTTCTGGCGTTGTGCGCGCCAAGGTATGTTCACACGTCACCGATTTCTCCATGGAAAATACAATGTCCATTTTACCAGCGGATCTACAGCACAAATCAGAATGCACACCGTTGTTATATTGTAGGGCGCATTTGTGACTTTTCAGCAAAGAGTATCAGTTGTTCTTTCTCAATATTTACATTTTTTTTTCTTATGGGGTGTATGAAAATTTGTGATGATTTTTGACAAAGGGATAAAAACCCCAAAACATTTGGATGTGAAATCTGTGCCTAGAATCCTCATGAAATCCCTATTTTTTTTTGTTATTTCAATGGCTAATTAAACCACTTAATAAATGTGTATGTAATGTGTATGTCGGCCTCCAGACTCTTCCTTGACAAAAGTTAGAAGAGAATCGGGTTGACATATTGCAGTCCCAGCGCCCGGTCCTCCTGTCTTGCCGGGGAGAGAAGCCTCCGCACGCTCCACCACCCGCTGTCTTGGGTGTGTTGGCACTTCACTGGTGTAACTGCGCTGTACTTATGTTTTAATGAATATATTCCTTAAAATTGTCTATTTTAGCCTATTTTCGACATACCCTTATGGAATTCTGAGTTAATAGAGGAGACCCCGCTTGTGTATGATCTCCGTTAAATATCTGAAATTGGAAGAAGCGAGAAGGAATGTCTTGTTCTGGAAGACCTTATAAATCTGTGCATTACATGGACAGCATATTGGTTTCAGATGTGTAATGCTGTGTTTTGCCTGTGGAGGAGCTGCAGAGAAAGTGAACGTTGGCTAAACTCCCTGCAGATTAAAGCTGATTGCGTGAGATCTCTGGAAGTAGGAACCCTCTGATTACTCTCATTAAAGGTATTGTCAGAAGAAGGAGTTAACTGACAATTTGTCAGTGACCTCTGTCTGACCGGAGATTTTCAAATGGTCCTCAGAGACCCCTTTAATTACTTAGGTTTGATACCATTTCTGCCTTCTCTATATATACACAGCGCTGTACAAGTGTTGTGTATATCATGTAGTAATAGGAAGCGGCGTCGGGCATGTGATTTCTGCGTGTAGGGAGGGAGCAGGTGCTGCTGAGTTCCAGGAGACCCGTGTCAACTCTGCTATACAGCTAGGAAACTGTATTTCCACTGTAACTGGGGCTAATATACCAGCCCCAGTTACAAGTGAAATCGGGTAAAAAAAAAAAAAAAAATGGTAATTCATGACTTTATGAGGAGGCACTTAATGTGAAATAAATGAAAGATTAATACAAAAAAAGCCACTGCCAATACAAACTGCTGTTACTAGCATCGCCCCCTGCAGAAAATTAAACGTATCCAATATATAAAAGTAATTGTTATAGAAAAGGGAAGAAACCTTTAGGGTATGTGCACACGTTGCAGATTCGTGTGCAGAAACGGAATCTGCTATTTTTGGCAGATTCCGCAGGTCAAAATCCGCGCTTTTTTCCTGTGGATTTTGTGCGGATTTGCCCTGCTTTTTTACATCTGCAGGTTCCTATAATGGGATAGGAATAATCTTTTCGAGTCCCCGCGGCTGCATGTCTCGCAGCTGTTTGTTAGGCAATTCCTGCATATGTTGTGGCTGTTGAAGAACCGCGAGACATGAAGCCGCTGGGACTCGAACATATTATTACAGCATGCTGAGATAACACCTTATCCGAGCATGCTCGCTCATCACTGCTCCCTAGCTGTTGTGTGCTTTCGCGCCCTCCATTCTTCCCGCAGCATGCCTTTTCATTTACAGCAGTCTGTAATCTGGATCCCATTCACACATTGCAGCCTGCCATGAACGAGCCATCGGGAAAGCCACAGTGAGTTCAGCGTTTGCTCTGGAATCTTCTCCATTATTATCCTAAAGCTCCCAGAGCCATGTTAATGGCGCTGTATTATGGATTTGGCATGAAAGCAATTCTTTTGATATTTTCTTGCAATTACGATCTTATTTCAAGGTGGAATTTCCTAACTCCTATATCCGCGGCCTTGTCCCTTAAGGAAGGGTTAAACGTGACCCGCTCGGCATGATCCGCGCTTTAAGACGGGCGGCCTTTATTCCGCACAAATCTCCCAGAATCGTGTATTATTTAATCACCCGAACTCCAGAAAGCTGACACCAGAGATCTGTGGTGTGTTTGCAAATCTAGGAAGGTTTTAGTTACATAAACTTGTTATGTTCCTAGCACAGTGGATTTCACAGCGAAATCCCAGGGCTTAACTTTCAGGAAATCACTGGAATATTAAAAGCAGACAAGGCGCAGAAGCCGGGAGCCCGGAGACAATCCTCTTATTCAACAAGAAAGCGTTTTGTAACCGTCCACAACTTTTTATAATGTCATTTTTGTCTCAATGTACAAAAAATGTTGTGTCCATGTAGATGATGGGAATTCCTTTTTTTTTTTTGAGGATTTTCCTTATGTTAGTGATTTTAGCTTGTGCTATAAAAGCGGTCTGGAAGTAAAATGAGATCACCCTGTATGGCCCTAAAACTGGTTACAATAATGTAGGCGTCTATACTAGACGTCGGGACCCAGACATATAGTAATAGTGATTCAGATCTGTTTTCTAGTAGTGTTTTTGTCTTTTTTGTCCCCTTGGAAACACTTCCGAACTGACATGAATAATATGGCACTGCAGGGCTGAAAGTCGGGAACTTTATCTCAACTATTTTTCTGCACTTAAAATGGCAAGTATTTTTCACTTAAAATAACTATAAAACATTCTACAAATATAAAAACCCAAGAAGAAAAAAGGACAAAATGAGAAAATACCCTGTAGTAAGGAAATGGTAATAGTACATGTAAATAACATGGGGAACGTAACACTATTAACACTATTAGTTAACACTATTTTGATGATGAAAAAAGCGTAAAAGCCATCCCACTGTTACAAGGTGACCCAAATAAAAATGATGGTCCCCAACTCTTGTGGGTCACCTCGCTGTGTGTCAGCAGACCTCAGTGTAGATGAGGGCAGAGCAGGACATGGGCCTGACGGCTCAGACACCTGCCCATGGGAAGCTATAGAGATTAAATGCCGAGCTCAGAAAGGCGCCTGGCTCTTATTATTTTGATAGTTGGAACTCACACTCCCCTTTACACATCTATCCGTTCCCAAGGTATATTCACCTGCGATTAAAATTCTGAATATTAATGGGTAGAGTTGTTCCCACACAACAATGACGGACCATGAATATCCGTCCACAGGTCATCCGTCTGATATCGAGGAAGTAGGAGAAAAAAAAAATGGTATTTTTTCATGCTGCCGATATGTGGAAATGAGGATTTTTACTCAGGAAGTGTATTAATGGGAAGTGTATTAATGGGGTTTTAATCAATGCTTTTTGAAGTACACTCGCTTCTTCCTCATGAGATAACCACATGATGTGGTTAAATTCTGAGGAAAAAGTGTGTGTACTTCGAAAAGCATCGATTAAAACCCCATTAATACACTTCCTGACTTAGGGTCCTTATTTCCACATATCGGCAGCATGAAAAAAATACCCGTTTGTTTTTTTTCCTCCTATTTCCTTTGCAAAATTTGCAGCTCGCATTTATCCTCATTTGTCCTCATCTGTGCATCCTAGAAAGTAATTGTGCCCTCTTTTTGCACCTAGGCAATCATAATACCCCTTTAAAAGTAATGTCCCCCATATTCCTATTTGAAACTTATCATTCTGAGTGGCCCCTTACAGTGACAGTGCCACCTTAACTTATATCCCTCAGCCCCCATTCACAACAGTAATAATGCTCCCGAATGAAAAGTAGTAATGCGAATCCCTCTAAAAAGTAATAATTCTCCTTGAATTTCCCCTTTGAAAGATAATGCTTCTTGACTCCCCACTTAAAAAGTAATAATGCCCTCGGAACACCAGTTTTTAATTTAATAATGCCACTTTTGTGACACCCAGCACCACAAAAAATATATAAAGCTTATACTTTCCTAATCCCAATTTCTCGATCACCCCAGAGACCTCTTCCAACCTACACACATAGCGTGCTAGTTCAGGTGGTGCCATGCAGTAAAGTAATCGCACAGCCTCCATCGGGACGCAGACGTCCTGTTAGGAAAGCAGTCATCCTGCACTTACCAATGATGGCTGGTATTTAGTGCTTATGGCGTCATATACACTTCATGGACAAAAGTATTGTGTCCCCTCAACATTACACCTACAGGAGCTGTTATGACATCCCATCCATTTACCGTAAATGACGACGGTCCTGCCCTCTCACTATTATTTTATAAGCTAAATCCGCTTTCAGTCTTATGGGAAGGCTTTCTACAAGATTTTGGAATTTTTCTGTGGAAGATCTTGCCCCTTGATCCAAAACAGCATTTGTGAGGTCAGACATTGATGTTAGATGAGGGGGCCCGGCTCGCAATCTCTAGTTCATCCAAACTGTGTTGGATGTGGTTGAGGTCCGGGCTCTGGTCAGCCAGTCAAGTTCTTCCACACCGCAATAGGGCATAGTCATGGGGAACAGAAAAGGGCCTTCCCCCACAATGTCCTAAAAGTCTTAGCTGAAGCATTACAATTACACTTTACTGGTAACAATGGGTGTACGCCGACCCCTGAAAAACAAGCCCATAGCATTATCCTTCCTTCACCAAACTAACAGTTGGTGAAATAGTCAGGCAGGTAACGTTCTTCTAGCATTCGCTAAACACAGACTCGTCCTTCCGGTGCCAGAAGGAGGAGCACGAACCATCACTACACCGAACTCAAAGTTGCTGCACATTTATAGTCTTCATCAGAAGAATCTATTTCAAATATGTAAGCCATGAAGCAAGTGTCCGTTTTTTAGGGACAAGGGGACAGGCCATAGTCCGGTGGTGGCAGCTTTACACCACTTCTCCTACCTGTTGACATTGTTCTTGATGATGTAGGCTTGTATGCAGCTGCCCAGCCATGGAAGCCCATGCCATGGAAGCACATGTTGCTAAGTTTTTTTGCTGGACTTCATGGCAGAGGAGGTCTGGACTCTGTAGTTACGGAGTCATCCGAGCGTTGGTGACTTTTATTCCCTCTGCTCCTCGGCACTCGGTGACCCCACTATGTAACGTTACGTGGTCTCCAATTCATGGCAGAGTTGTTGCGGTTCCTTCCACTTTTCTATAATCTCACTCCCAGGTGATGTTGGGAAGAAATGTTGTGATCTGACTTGTTGCACTGATGACTCTAATTACAGGACCGCGCTGGGATCACTGAGCTCTCTAGAACTTGATATTTAGTCACACATTTGTGAAGGCTGATGTCATGGGGCCGGATGTTATACACTGGGTGCGATGGGCCGTAGTAGGAGTTGGGACACAATACTTTGTCATAAAATGTGTGTCAGTATGTCTTTTCACCTTCTAGGTTGTTTTCTAGGTGATTAGCAGATCCTTGTTCTTCATTACCATCTTCCTGAGGTCCTGCTGCCATTATCAATATTCTGTAGATGACATGTTCTTCTTTCTATTTTTGAACCTCTTCCTTCCTGTGAAAAATTATCCTCCATCTGCTTAGGGCACGTCCCATCTCTTTGTACGTCTCACAAAGTTTTTGAAAGATGACATTTCTCCAAACACATCCAGAACATCCTCCTGAAGCTTTGGTTGTCGTCTAAGAGCCCAAAAAAAAGCAGATGAGCCTCTGAGCATTAGCCATGATCACAACATATGCCAAATGATTTATGTCATCCACCACGGCCTTTTTCAGAGTTCATTAAGAAAAAGTACAAAGTCTTAATGAGATCCAGATTCAGGAAACAGAAAGCCAGACGTCAAGCCGTACCAACCTCACACATTGCCAGTAAGATCTATTTATATGGCTGTCTCTGTCTACCTCTACGGGGAACACAAGTATAGCTGGCCTGTAACTAGACTACAGTGTTGGCCTCCATTTTCGAGGATTCTTTGTACTTTTACCAAAAGCTTTTTGTTACGGCTGATAAAGCTACAAGCAATAAATAAAAAGTACATCATGGCGCTTAATGCCTTCATTAAAACCCACCATCTATTCTCTGAACATGTGCTTGGCTGTACGTAAATAAGTAACAAATGGTATACTTGGTAAATACCGTTTTTGATAAGATAAAAAAAAAAAGCGTAAAAGCCATCCCAACCACATCAAGGTATACCCAAATTCGGGATGGTCCTAACCTAAAACCATACCTTGTGTCAGTGACGTCAATGTGAATAAGGGCCGAGCAGGACCAGGTCCCGAGCATGAGTACCCAGCAAAATGGGACGCTATATAAACATAATGTCCAGCTCAAACAAAGTAGGCCGCACCTTACCTGCACCAACTGCAGAAACCGGAGTCTTTACCGAAAAAAAAAAAAAGGAACTGGAATAAAATTTGGTATGCATATAAATAGTATCCTGTTCCTATTTGGTTGCTTACCAACCTCTACTAGAGTTAAATTTTTGGTCAAGTTAGTAAAATACTAGCTTGGTAGCATGCAAGAACGTAAAAGACACGGACAACCGTGGTTTCGCTTCCAGCAGGCGCTTCTTCCTGGTCTATAGATTGACCTGGAAGAAGAGTACTGGGTGCGAAACGGCCGTTGTCCATGTTTATGTTCTTGCAGTCTACCATGCTGTTATTTTACTAACTTGGAATGAATTTGCTGAAGTTTCTTTCCATGGGTGAGTGCTGCTTATTCCAGCTCCGATTATATTGGACTGTTGGTCTTTGTGTATTTTGCTGAGCAGCACCCAATTGCTCAGGCAGGAATATTTTTGGTGTAAGTTCTGGTACTAACTTTCTCTATTTGGACTGTAAACTAAAGGAGCCATCAGAACATTTTTCTCCTGTTTGACGGCGCTGCCACCAATCACTTTCTGTAGTTGGATGAAGGGGGTATCTTAGTTCTGCACACCTAACTCCTGTTACCACCTCCAGGAATCTGTTTCCATCTGTGTTTGGCCTCTGTAGCTGACATGTCTCCATATCCCAGTGTCAGTGAGAAGTGCAGTCTGGACTAATTTAGTTGGGACCTCATGCGGAGCGGCTTGGAGTGTGAGGGCTTGTGTTGCTGTAATATGGCATTGTGTTGTTAATCAGAGCCACATTTCTACAATTACTTGCTAGAATTCTCTTGTGATTCATAAACCTTGTTTCCATGTTTCTCTAATTTGTATTATTCCCTCTTCTATCCCATGCGTCAGTTGCAGGGTTAACCAAACGACTTGTGTACATTTATACATGACATCCATCCCCTAAATATTGTCTCCATAGTCGCTGATGGTATTGCTCTGAGATGATGTAAAAATGCAAATTTCATATTTGGGTATGCGATTTGCTGTTTATCATTTGACCTTCTTTTTCACAAGAGGGACGGGGGGTCTAAATAAAATACAGAATTGTAAAACCTAAATCTTTTGAATGATGTCGTAATACTGAGGCTTTCAGCTTTTTAATCTGCGCAAGTTCTCGGAGAGAAATAGAACATGGGTTGAAGGGACTTTCGCAAGTGAAGAGTTTTGCAACTTTGTACTATACTTTGAGCCTCATTTATCAACTTTGTTGCCCGTAGGGCATATTCTTGGGGCCTGTCCACATGGGTGGATGATTAGCCAAATGTTCATTCCCAATGGCATGGCTAACATGCTTATGCTTGCTGGTCAATCAATTTTTTTTTGTGATCCCATCTTTTATGTGGACACAAATAAATTCTTTGTCGGCAGCACATCCATCGTGGAAACAAGAAATGTGCTGCTGATATGGAAAGCGTCGTGAGAATCTGTCATAGGTAGCCAAGTAGAGGGACATCTGCCCCCTCGACCCTCCGTTTGCCAAACTGGGATTTTAAAGGGAAATTTCTGGCCTTCTGCCTGCAGGAGAGCTTTCTTACCAAATATTAGAAACCAGTGACCAGTTAAAACGCATACATACATACATTTTAATAAGTTTAAAGGGATCCTGCCATGTCCCAAAATGCTACTAACCTGCAGATAAGGGGGTAATTTTCAGGAAAATAGGATTCCAAAGGTGCCCGGCCGCAGGACTGAGAGCCCAGCTGCCAGGAGGAAATTAACTTTATTCCTCCCGGCATTCTCGGGCTTTCAGTCACTGAGGCGCGGTCAGCATGGCCGTAGAGCCGGCTGACTGTCGCTGCCTGGGCATGGTAACAGTCACCACTCACTATGTACAGAGCGGTGACTGAAGCCGCGCCTCCATAACTGAAAGCCAGGTTCTGCCAGGAGGAATGACGTTTAATCTCCTCCTGGTAGCCCGGCTTTCAGTGCAGAGGCCGGTCACCTTTTTCTATTAACCTGCAGAACAACCCCATATCAGCAGGTTAGTATAGTTTTGGGATGTGACAGGTTTCCTTTAAGGATCATTTTATGCATGGTTAGAACTAACCTATGAATAAATGAACTTACTCTGTTTTCAAAGTGATAACCAAGTTGGTACTGTCCTTGAGCAGCTCATACTGATAACCAAGTTGGTACTGTCCTTGAGCAGCTTAGCCATTAAAAGGTGTATGGGGGGATGGGTTAAGACTGTCGGCTGAACGATGTTTCTTCCAATTGTTGTGCCAGGAGCTATAGAAGCCGTCTCTCTAATACACAGGAGTCCTTAATTTGTTGTTAGTGCTCCTGTGTTCTCTATGAGAAATCCACTGCCAGACATCTCTGGCAGCAGCTTATCTCTGGCTGAACAAAAATAAATCAGCAGTCCAAAATGCTGGATTTCTGTCTCTACCGAAAAGAATTTCTATGAGGCCCCCATACATATTAGATGTCTGGTCATACTCATGGATATTGGTGGGTTCTGACCAAGTTAGACAAGTGTGTATGGGAGGCTTTACATTGACCAGAGACCAAATGATCAGACACCTAGACTGCTTTAAGTCCTTCTTTACTATGTACAATGCGGTGTGGAATGGATCTATTTCAGCAATGTAATATGATCAATTCTTGGCTGATTTGACCCTTTTCCTGTTCATTCCCAACAATAAAACTGCGTGGGACAAACTATTATAAGCCCACACTTACTGTCAATGATCGCTTCATGGCAATGGAAGTATAGGAGCTCGGATGGACATGTTTGATAGTTGATTGCCTTTCTTTATGGACAGATGATCTTCTCATGTATTTGGGCTTCTAAGAGTACAAGAAGCTAAGATCTCTGGTGCCAGCGTCGCAGGCTGCACAGGAGAGATGGGTTTCTATAACTGTCCATGTTCCTGCAGGACTCGTAGAGATGGAATGAGGTGGTCACTGGGGGATAACGATCCCGTAAACAATCTTTGGGGCACCAGAATCGAATAATATCTGGTCTTACCACTAAATAACCAGTGTAATATAACCATGTGACATGGCTAGAACCAGCTGGTCGCTAGAGAGCTCTATACAGGGCTTTTTTTTTTTTTTAAAGTACAGATATACCGTTCATTTTTTCCTCCAATCCTTTATAGCCTTTTTAAAGAGCACCCATTGTCTTTTTTTTTTACCAAATGTGAATGTCTCCATTCTCTTGAATTTGGCGTTGTTCTTTCTTTAATTTTTTTAGTTTCCAGTCTTCTCGGTTCCTGAGATATGGCCCCATCTTCCTAGTATTATTTATCATGCGTTGCTTATGTAGCGCTCTCCTATTCCGCAGCGCATTACAGACCTCATCATCGCTGTCCCCATTGGGGCTCACAATCTAAATTCCCTATCAGGATGTCTTTGATCATTCAAACTCCTTGCAGTTGTTGTCCTTGGTGGGATTTGAATCCAGGACCCCAGCGCTGCGCTGCACTGCTAACCACTGAGCCACCGTGCTCAGTAAGTAAATCTACTGTAGGTTTTTTAGCCAAGTGGGTGTGGTCCCCAACTTCTGTATGGGAGTCTTTTTCAAGACCACTCCCAGTTGGCTGAGAAACATAGATTTTCATACATGGAAAAGAGGGCCATATCTCGGGAATGAAGATGAGCAGAAACAAAAGGAGAATGAGGCCGGATTCAGGAGAACAGCGGCATTTATACCAGATTAAATAAACGCGTATTTACTGCAAGTGTTCAGTTCTCTTTAAGATATGTTCATATTAGCACAGTGTCCCCCTATCCGTACGGAGGAGAGTGTTACTGGCTTCTCTCGCCGGCGGATGATGTATATATAGTTTTACAAGTGTTTTTATACATTTGTTTAAGGAGCTGATTGTAACATGTGTAATTCCTAAACAGAACAGGAGGTTGTATATGGATTTTGGGTCGTACTTTGCCTGATGAGAAAAGCAGATGACACTATAAATGAAATTACTGCGATCTGTTTAATTTTGTATATCCAATAACTACTTTTCACCTTGTCTTGTATATATGATCTAATCCTTCCTCAAGTCGTCCTTACATCCATATTTCTGATCTTGTCAAGGCTTAATATGTTCCATCCTCTAGCTTTCCATAATAGGAGCCGGATTTCTGTGTAATGTCTTTTTTTTTTTTTTCTTTTTCTTTTTTTTTTTTAGGCCCCACTTAGGGTTTGTGGTTGCAGCTTTGTACCCAGTTTAACATGTGTTTTTAGCAATGAAGGTTAGAATTAGGCTTTTTTGAGTGCATAAGAAAGTTATCTTTACTGCCCCATGTTACTGATTAGTGCATTACTTGAGGTTATAAAGGGAAAAAAAAATGTGAGCGTTTCAGAAAAATGATTTTCAGTGAGATTTTTATCAGATCTTTTATGATGTGTGCTGCCGTACAGACTGCACATGGGATGGAAGGTACATTAGGTGCCCTGGGCACAGGGAGAAGACACAGATTAGATACTAGAAAAAACTTTGACAGTTAGGGTGATCAATGAGTGGAACAGGCTGCCACCTGAGGTGGTGAGTTCTCCTTCAAAGGAAGTCTTCAGAGGCTGGACAGACATCTGTCTGAGATGGTTTAGTGAATCCTGCATTGAGCAGGGGGTTAGACATGATGGCCCTGGGGGTTCCTTCAACTCTACCATTCTATGATCTCTATCAGTGCTCCACATTACAGTGCCATCATACGGACGTATGAATGAGACCTAAATGGAACTACAAGCTTCTGTACAGTACAATATTATCATGGCTTTGTATGTCCTATGGGTGCTCGGCTTCTACAATTTGAGAAGTTTTTGGGACCATACTGTGTACTTTCCTCCTATAGAGATTGTGTCACGCTTCATCAGAGGCCATATTAGAGGTTCACTTCCATTAGAGAATATCTCTCGTTGGCAGAAACTTCTCTAACACATCCCCAGCATTTGAACATAGAAAGTCTCTTCTGCACACCCCACTGAGATCAGTGGACAATCGCAGAAATTTCTCCTGTATCCAAATATACCCTAATACAGAGTCGTGCCATGTCCTGGGAGACCCGAGTCCACGGTCACATTGTTGCCAGTGATTACTACATACAGTCCAACGCTACGGATGTACATATTGCATGGAGAATATTGCGCCACCGCCGCTCTACATAAGCTACCACCTGGCCCTGACCACCATTTTTATAGCCACCTTTAGCAACGTGGACCATAGAGTTGGCAGAAATTTATTTGCATGACCCAATGATATTGAGAACAACCGTGATATCTGGCCATTGGGCAAGAGCAGTAAGGACGGCCACTTACCAGATGACATCCGCGGCTCTTCCTTTGATTATCTAGCCTGGCGTGATGCGTAATGCCGGCTAATCAGAAGCAGAGCTGCGGATGTCATCCGGTAAGATGCAAGTCTCTCGGCTACAGATTATTGGCGTGGCCATGGCCTGGCTTCTGTGAATCGAATCATACTGGTGGCCCTTCAGTCTGCTAGTCAGCAGTGTTAGATACTATTACTACTGTGTGTGGCTTGTGCTGCTTCCGCTGGCATAAATATCTTTGTCCTGATGTATTACCTTGTAGGTTTGGCATCCACCCTGTGGCAGGGCGTATGCCTGGTCAGCTGAACGTTCTTCTGGCTGAAGCTGGTGTGCCATATGATATTGTCCTGGAGATGGATGAGATCAATGAAGACTTCCCAGGTAAGGAGGCTTGTGGTGCATGGGCTTATACTTGACCCTAGCTTACAGTTTTATTAATGCTGTTGACTGTATCTGTTCCCTTCCTTTTCTAGAAACTGACCTGGTCCTTGTGATTGGTGCCAATGACACGGTTAACTCTGCAGCACAAGAAGACCCCAACTCAATCATTGCTGGTATGCCCGTCCTGGAAGTATGGAAATCGAAGCAGGTATGGGTCCAAGTCATAGACTCAACTGGTCATTTTTTTCTGAAGAAACTTAAGTGAAGGACTTAAGTATTTCTAGACATCTGCTTGTGCTACTGATTGAGTAGTTTGGTGTATTTTTGTGGGCTTTTCAGCTGTGAATTACTACAAACTATGATACTTGTTGTACCGTTGCCATAATTAAGGGTATGGACCTAAAATGGCCATCTAATGTGTATAGGGGAGGCCTTACATTTCCAATGCCAGATGGAAAGAGAATAAGGATTGGGCATGTTGAATTGTAACATGCCCACTCAAGGGAGGAGTGTCTGGCTGTGTCTTATTCTCCGCTCCCTATTGATATCCCTTGCTTTTCGGGAAGTTGAGCGTGCATAGTCGGGAGGAATTACAGTCCACCAAATGAGAGTTCAATGTATAGTATGTAGTCAGTGCTTGGCCATCCTTCATCTGGAGGACACATCGGAAATAACATGGTGAAGAAAGAAAATCCCATTTACCCCAACACATATTATATATAGTGTCCTGTATAGATTACGTTTTTGGCTAAACCAAGCAATGTTCTCCGTTACAGATCTTTATTAACCAATTTGATACATGTAGGAAAATCACACTTCTTAACTTTACTTTGTTGCGAAAGAAGCTAAAAGTGGACTTGTCATCACATTTCATAATGCAAACTTCATACGTTATTAAATACATCCTGGACCCGATGATGCTGTTGTACTTACCTTGTAAATCCGTATCATAATGACTGTATAATGCGGGTAATAAAATGAGCATTTTAGAAGGCCAGATCACATTGCTGTGAAGCAGGAAAACTTGTAGGAAGTTTTGATTTCTTTCAAGAAGTTTCAAAAACTTTCAAGAAGAAGCACCGCCATTGTGATCTGTATTTTCAGATTAAGTACATCAGCCACATGGAGTCTAAGATCTCTATTTAATAAAGTATACAGTTTGTATTGTGAAATCTGTTGACGGATCCCTCTTTACAGTGAGATTTGAAAGTCTTTTTTTTTTTAGTTAAGTTGAGCATCCTTTCTTGCTAAAAAGAAGCCCTGACTATCTGCACTTCCATGGTCCCCAGCGATTAGGTGTAAACCATCGGGGGATCTAAAAGCGAT
The DNA here is from genome assembly GCA_009801035.1 of Oophaga pumilio. Taxonomy (NCBI): domain Eukaryota; kingdom Metazoa; phylum Chordata; class Amphibia; order Anura; family Dendrobatidae; genus Oophaga; species Oophaga pumilio. Next base: position 27,454 of record VIAB01026652.1, read on the forward strand.
CGTTTTCCTACCGCATATAGCATTACACCCTTCTCTTTTATAGGATGGTCGTGTTTCCTCATGGTAAGAAATACATTGGAGCTGCTTAAGATTGGGGTCCTGAGTAGGGGACCTAACTTTCCATCAACTAGTAAAAAGGTTTTAACCTTTTTTTTTCATCTTTTCAGGTGATTGTAATGAAGAGGTCTCTGGGTGTGGGTTATGCTGCTGTCGACAACCCCATCTTCTACAAGCCCAATACCGCCATGTTGTTGGGTGACGCCAAGAAGACTTGTGATGCTTTGCAGTCCAAAGTGCGGGAGGCCATCTCGAAGTAGATGCTCCTCCTGGGCTTACTTTTTTTCCTTTGTTTTTCTTTTCTTTTTTTTAACAAAAGCTCTACCGGCCAGTGTTAACAGGTCTGATAACCACCTGTTATTTTTTAATAATAGAACTTGGTAGCTTTAGACTGAGATCGGTAACACACGGCTGCAACAAACAAATTGGATTTGGTATTTTCAGTCCCTGATACCAGATTATGCATGAGCCAAGGAAAGAAAACCTCTCACAACTGTACATGGAAGCAATCAATGTTTTATATATTTCTAATTGTAGCATACGACCTTTCTTAACTACAATAATGTATGGAACTTTAATAATGTGAAGATCGGAGCCCTCTGATATCGCAACGGTTTCTCCTTTTTTGTGAAGCTGCAATCATCCCTTTAATAAAATCTTAAGTGGCACAAGATGATGTTGAACGTGGTCGGATGTTAGAGATGCCAGCCCAATATTACTCCAGCTGTTAAAATAATGTGATAAGCCCATGATCAAAAGTTAAATGTTTCAGTTTTAATTGTTTTTTTTATGTCCTTTTACTATTTGAAGATCTAAATTATATAGTCAGAGTCTGGAAATTACTCCATTTATTAGTAGAGCCTTTCACAAAAATCTTCCCTTACTGAGATGCAATACCTGGCACAGCCAAAGGGAAAAGTGTCACTTTCAGCAAACACAGCAATATCTTCTTCCTCTCCAAAAAAAAAAAGAAGTCTTTTAACGAGCCTTGCCATATGAGTTGGGATAAGAAACCTAACCATAAACTCAGTTTACCGACACATGTTTCAAGGTGTTGTTGGCCCCTCACCCAACCAAACTAGTTGTCCAGCTTTGCCCTGATGAGGAGCAAACACCCCGAAACACGTGTTTGCATATAGAATATCAACTTTAGCTTAGTTTAACTTCTTATCCGAAGTCATGTGGTGGTAAGGCTTGTTAAAGGGTCAATATTGATTTTTAGGATTGCTACATCCAATTGGTGTCACAATATTTCCTGTCCTCTTACCCTTTGAAAAGGCAATTTGCATTTTTAAATTCTCAGCATTTCATGGCCTCCTTATGCCAACTTGGCACTCAACGCATGGAGAATCTTAGACCACGCTTTTTTTTTCTTTTTAATCTGGACACACCTGTAAAGCCTGTCCAACCCTACTTGTTGGGAATCACTTCTTTTCAAGCTCACACATGGAAAGATTGGTGATGGCATCATTTCTTGGCATAACATTGACGCCTAGCTCTATTGTTGTACCCACCACAGCCCATAGGTCATTGAATCCTTCATTATTGTGATATTTGTTGTTAATTTCTCACATCTCATGTCTGCAATGTCTTTTGTCAGCGGTAGATCAATATTATTTATGCTCTAAATGTAGTTAGTAAGAAAGATGGCGCTCAATGCCGGCCATGATGCCAGGCACAGCGTTCCTTCATGTGTAGCACCTTCACACCTTACTAAACCATTTTCTACCAGGGAATTCTCCTATTAAACTTAGGACATTTTACACCGTGGCAGCCAGATTATCCTACTGATAAAGGTGGCTATCTAATGGCTCAGTCTGGCTCTTGCCCTCCCCAGTTGACCAATGACTTTAGATTAGAATCGTGCGGCTATTGGCCAACCGTGGGTGACCGGTGTTTCGGCCATCGCGACACCGGATTGTGAGGGTTCTAATAACGGCGCAGCCCAGCTGCTCAGTTACAGTTGCGCCAACATGCTCACAGTTTTATGTGTAGGCTGCCCAATATGCCAGGGAAACTTGATCCATGTGCCAAAGGTTGCCGACCCCTGTCCTATTGTATCACTACAGTAACTGGGGCTAAAGCACATGTCTAAAGGCAACGGGATCACAACTGTATTCAACAAGTTCATCAAATCTATGATACAGCTGATAATATAATGGTATGGACAAAACTGCCGCAAATCCGCGTATCATCGAGCCAGTGGTAAGACCATGGAAGTTACCGATTTGCTGGTAAGGTGGGAGTTGCGCCTGCTTCAGTCCTGCAGTTCACATACTATTAATAACCTTTATATGACGTAACTTTCTGTTAAAGGGAATCTGTCGACAGAATTTCACACCCCAAACTATTTACATGCGCATGTAGCGGTTCCAAAGACCAATCCGGCAATACCTTTACATGGTCAGTCCGTTCCTCTATTACTGAGAAATAAGCTTTTGGCTTGATATGCAAATGAGACTGAAGAGCTATTTGTAGATCTGAAGCCTCGGTCACTCCAGCTCTATTCTCAACCCAGCACCATCTCCTCCTCGACTGACTACATTGACTGAAGTCAAGCAGGAAAAGGCGGAATTGGGTGGGGAATAGAGCTGGAGTGACAGAGACTTCAGATCTACCATAGTCCTTCGGCCTCATTTGCATATCAATTCAAAAGCTGATTTCTCTGTAAAGAAGTAACGGACAGGCCATGTAAAGGTATTGCTGGATTTGTTTTTGAAAGAGCTACATGAGCATATAAGTAGTGAAATCCTGCTTATTGATTCCTTTCATACCATATTTTATGGCTTGTGGCGATCAGGCGTTCTTCATTAGTCTTTCTACATGATTTACATGGCGGGAGTAGCAGATGGTTGAGGGAAGACCACATATCAAAAGGAAGAGCATAATATACCTTATATTGACTTTGTATAGCCCTTTATAGCCATGGCTTGTACACTGTAATGGAGGTCTCGGCGGTTTTGTCATTTATGGTTTAAATCGAACAAAGACTAATCCTTAAATGTGAGTCAATGCAACAAACCTGTGAAGTAGACCTCCACTTCTAACACGTTACCTCAATGACTGCCTTAGTAATAGGAGCCTGGTGCAGCAGCGTCACGGCTGGGAACTGACCTACAAGTTGTAATTTACTACTCCAGGAAACCATTTACAGTAGTCATCATCAGGACTTCTACACGTCCTTGTAGGAGCTGTCAGAAAGCTCCTTTATGTGACTGTTCGTTCACAATTCTGCTGCACGTTTCCAGAAACTCAGGTGGTTTTTCTCTCCGTGGGCATGGGATGGGGCGTATCATCACGGTAAAAGTCATTACTAATACGTCACGTGTCTGGTATATAGCATAAACAGGAAATTTAAAGGTTGAAAAATCCAGAAACCATGAGCATGTAACAGGCAAAGAATACCACCTGCTACTAGGCCACTCAGTTTTGGAGAAGAACATGATACATATGGCCTCTAGTTTCCTATGACTTGACCTCTAGCAGCTTCCATTGATCACAGGTGAAAGTGCATTTTAATAACATTTGTGTTATTTTATTTTTTGCCACACTTTGAATGAAAACATTGCATTGTTTTCAGACGGATTGGTAAATGCAAATCCGGGTAAAGGATTGACCCACGCTGGTTTTGGTATTAGGAGTTTTCCATGTTAATGTGCTAGATCATGATGAACACCTGAAGTACTGACCGCGTCTGTTTAATTGTTCTAGCAACAAAAACTAATTTAATGGTTTATTAAATGTATCATCATCATCATCATCATGAGATCCATTAAAGAAGTGAAATGAAATAATTAGTTCTGTGTTTTTTTCATAGCTGGTTGTAAAGTCCTTGATTACTGAAGAGTTGGAGGAGGGTTTGACGAGCTGCCGGCGTGAGTTTGCCTGAATAATTGGGGTACAAAAATGGACCGGATTTCTCTCATGCAT
>VIAB01026657.1:20649-30971 GCA_009801035.1 Oophaga pumilio
TGTAAAGCACCATGGAATAAATGGCGCTATAAAAATGTATAATTATAATACTCATGTTTTTGTTACATGGTTCAGTCATTTTAGAAGTTTCAGTAGCTCATTTTTTGGCCACCACGTAGACATTTTTCTATCTCTTCACTGCATGTTTATAGTGCTTGTGCCGTTTACTTCCATGCCCTCGATCATGATCTTACATCTTTTGAGTATCCATCCGTTACATTGCATTGTAATCTGTACACAAATGTAGAAATGACATTGCATATAATGGGATGAGAAGGCTACGACACCATAATAGCAGCATATGACAGTAGCACAAAGCAATGCAGAATAAAACAGCTTAGACATCTCAGATTTTTCTCGTGTGCATGTGTGTAAATATATACAGCACCCAGTCAAAAGTTTGGACACACCGGTTCATTCAATTGTTTTCCTTTTTCTCATTGGAATGTGCACATTGTAGATTCAGACTGAAGGCAGCAATACCATGATGGAACACATATGGAATAAAGGAGTAAAAATACACATGTGAAACAAATCAGAATATGTGTTACACTTAGATTTCTCAAAGTATCACCCTTTGACTTCGAGCTCTGTGGAATTGAGCATGCATATGTATATTCCAAGGATGAGTCATCAATATCCTCATAGTGGACAACCCCTTTAACTGAGAATTCACTAATCTGGTATATAAAAATGGATATTCCAAATTATCTAGGCATTACACAAGGCTGCCATTCATCAGGTATCACCTGTGATGCCTCCCAAAGAACAGGCCTAGTCAATAGCGCATTTGTGGAATCACCAGCCTTCAAAAAGTTTTTGCGCAAGTAGGGAGTGGCTGTATGGAGCAGGTTCAGAGGCTGAGCCTATACTATACCCATCAAATAATGGCTGTGACAAACAGCCTGAATCAGCCTCTAGCACGTAGGCACACTTTTCCACGTGCCTATCACCCCTGTTCCGAGATGCGATCGTGGGGTGCAAATTGGTTGCTATTGGTTGGAGGTCTGCTGAAGGCACTCATATCTGCCATTACGGCGCTCTGTGGAAACCCAGCCCGTGGCTAGAGAATGTGATTTTTAAGGAAGTATTACTATATATATTATAAGCAGAGACTGAGGGGGCTAACAAATACAGTAAAAAGTAAAAAAAAGTCTAAAAATAAATTTAAATCGCTCCCCTTTTCCCCCATTAAAAATAAAAGTATTAAAAAATACACATATTTGGCATCCATAAAAGTTTGATCTATCAAAATATAAACTTAATTAACTCATCCGGTACACACTGTAACTAGAAAAAAAATTAAAAACTCCAAAATTGCATTTTTTTAAATGCCACAAAAAAGAAATAAGAGATCAAAACATCATATTTATCTCAAAATAGTATCAATAAAAACATCTGCTGGTGTGAAAAAAGCAAGTGCTCACAAAGCTTCTTCAACCGAAAAATGAAAATGTTGTATGCCTCAGAAAATGGCCACACACTTTCTGAATTTTTGTACTGAAACAGTTATGAAAAAAAAAAGAAAATTGGCTGCAGCGGGAAAGAGTTCAGACATGAAGGTTACTTAGTCTGGACAATTTCAAGAATCTTGAAGTTGTCCTCAAGTGCAGTCATCAATCTATGATTAAATGGTTTCATATAGGAATGTCCCAGGAAAGGAAGACCAAGATTTACCTCTGCTGCAGAGGATAAGTTCATCAGAGTTACAAGTCTAAGAAAATGCAAACAGACAACAAATCAGATAACAGCCTTCATAAATGATGCACAGACATCAAGTAGCTGATACATGGTTCTTATATGTGTTGTGCCAACCCTAAAGCATGTAGAAGGAGGTGTGCTGGTGTGGGAATTCTCTGCCTGTGACAATGTTGGTGATTTACTCCATATTCAAGGCATTCATACACAGAATGACTATCACACCATTCTGCAACAACATGCCATCCCATCTGGCTTACACTTCGTGCGATCATCATTTGTACTGCAACAAGACAATAACCCAAAACACACCTGGCTATGAAAAAAAAATGAGGCAAAAACGATGCTTTATCATCATACTGCTAAACATGAAGTGGAATTAAACACAATTAAAACGACAAATATAAAGAAAACCGGTATAGTTGCAAAAGGCATTTTGTCCGATATAAATCTGGTATCGCTGTAATCGCACCGACCCAAGGAATAAATCCACCTTATCACTTATACCGCACGAGGAATGGCGTTAAAAATAAAACCAATTCTTCACCTGCTGTTGATTTGTTCATGCTGTTTCTAAAAGATCGCAATAAGGCTTGGCTCACATTTATCCTGCGCACCACGCTGAGCGCTTACACTGGATAAATCTCTTGAATATGTGATTCAGAAGGAACCACTGAATGAATATTCTCTATAATAATGCAGATGAAGGCACTGTGGACGCCGTCTCCTGTGATCCTGCGGTGTCCGTCTTTTTAGGCTGCATAAATGTGCCGTCGGTCACAGTTTTGTGCACTTCTGAAAAGAAGGACACTGCTGAACAGAGGCCAGATGGAATCTGGAGTTACTCTGCTGCTTCATTATAGTGAATAAATCCTTTGGAGGTTTCATCTGAATCATGTCACTCAGGGATTTAGAGGAAACCGTGATATAAGTGCTCAGCATAGAGCCCCGGATAATTTTGATACCAAATGTTATGTAAGATATTCCTAACAAAAGGTTCAAATCAATACACAAAAAAAGCAAGTCCCCACTCAGGTCCATCATCTGTCAATAGAATATAAGGGGCTTCCGCATTACTGGTAGCACAAGGGCTTTCTAAAAGAAAAATAACTACTTTCCCCCCATAAGAAATTCAGTAAATTCTGTGCTCCCAAATCCAAATGCCCCCTCCCTTCTGAGCCCCAGAGTGCCTAAACCACATTTAGCATCCACACATTTGGCATTTCTGTAGCTATGAGAGCCCACCTAATTTACGGATGCTTGTCTCCAGAAGCATGAGCTGGACATTACAATGTACTGGTCACTGCAACGTACTGGGGACTACAACGTACTGGATACTACGACAGCAGTTTGCAATTTTCACTCAGCAACGTCCACTGCTTCTTGTTCCTGGAAAAAACTAATGGAGTCAAAATCGTCACTATACCAGTAGATAAACTCCCAAAGGGGTGTAATTTCCAAAATGGGGTCATATGAAGGGGGATTCTGCTCTTATAGCACTTAGGGGTTCTGTATATGGAGAGCACAAACTATTCTTGGAAAATCTATCCACCAGCAGGCAAATAGCAGTCCTTCCATCCTGAGTCTCGCCATGTGGCTAAGTAGTACTGTACAGCCACATGTGAGGTATTTCCAAGTTCTGCAGAAATTGTGGAAAAATTTTGCTGCCATTTTTACCCACTTCCCCATGTGAAAATGTGAAGTCTGGTGCTAAAACAAAATTTTCATGGTAAAAATGTAATAATTTTTTCTTCACTGTCCAATGGTATAAAATTCTGTGACATACCTGTGGTGTTAATATTATCACTGGACCCCTAGGGGAATTTATTGAGTGTAATTTGTAAAATGGGGTCACTTATGGGGGTTTCTGCTGTTCTGGCACATCAGGGGCTCTCCCAGTTGGTCATGGCACCCGCAAACCATAACAGTAAAATCTGCACTATAATATGGCACTTTTTCCCTTTTGAGCTTTGCACTGTGCCTGAAAAGCATTTCTCAATTACATGTAGGGTATTGGCGCACTCAGGAGACCTTTTTACAACAAACTAATTTAGATTTTTTTTCCTATTGGCCCTTATAAAAAACAAAAATAAAGTTCTATCTTCGATTCATCAGACCACAGAATCTTATTTCTCATAGTCTGGGAGTCTTTCATGTGCTTTTTAGCAAACTCTATGCGGGCATTCATATGTCTTGCACTGGGGAGACGCTTCCGTCGGGTCACTCTGCCATAAAGGCCTGACTGATGGAGGGCTGCAGTGATAGTTGACTTTGTGGAACTTTCTCCCATCTCCCTACTGCATCTGTGGATCTCAGCCACAGTGATCTTGGGGTTCTTCTTTACCTTTCTCACCAAGGCTCGTCTCCCATGATTGCTCAGTTTGGCTGGACGGCCAGGTCTAGGAAGACTTCTGGTGGTCCCAGACTTGTTCCATTTAAGGATTATGAAGGCCACTGTGCTCTTAGGAACCTTGAGTACTGCAGAAATTCTTTTGTAGCCTTGGCCAGATGTGTGCCTTGCCACAATTCTGTCTCTGAGCCCCTTGGCCAGTTCCTTTGACCTCATGATTCTCATTTGGTCTGACATGCACTGTGAGCTGTGAGGTCTTATATAGACAGGTGTGTGCCTTTACAAGTCAAGTCCTATCAGTTTAATTAAACACAGCTGGACTCCAGTGAAGGAGTAGAACCATCTCAAGGAGGATCACAAGGAAATGGACAGCATGTGATGTAAATATGAGTGTCTGAGCAAAGGGTCTGAATACTTATGACCATGTGATACTTCAGTTTTTCTTTTTTAAAAAATTTTCAAAAATTTCTACATTTCTGTTTTTTTCAGCCAAGATGGGGTGCAGAGTGTACATTAATGAGAAAAAACTGAACTTTTTTAGAATTTACGAAATGGCTGAAATGAAACAAAGAGTGAAAAAATGAAAGGGGTCTGAATACTTTCAACACCCACTGTAAAGCACAGTCCCTTAGTATATATCCAGAAAAGAGAATATGACAGGCAGCACTCATCAGTCTCTTCTGTGAATTAAAACTCCTTTATTTTAACATAATCTGGACATCCATCTAGTGGTCACTTTTAGCATTGAGTGTACATGGTAAACAAAAACCAGGCCAAATGCAGAAGCAATTATGTACAACTTCACTGCTTCCATAGGAATTCAGAGTATAGATAGACAGCAAGCAGGTGTAGCTACTCAAATACTTTTGAATAATTGTTAATAAGTAAGCATGGTGACCTCTATAAAAGCAGAAGTTTGGTCAAGCTGCTGGTCTGGAGCATTTAGTTGTGTGTTAACACAGAGCCAAGAAGAAAAGACATCTGAATGACACATGGTAACCCTCAGCGTTTCTTCAGGCAGTCGTTCTTCTAGATGTCCAAAACAGTGTGAATGGGGCTCCATCAGAGAAAATAACGTTTCATGAAGTACAGGGATTGGACTGTAGAGGACTGGGGAAAAGTTATTTTCTGTGATGAAGCCAACTTGAACAGTTTTGAAAATCTAGAAGAATGGTTGCCTTGAGAAGAAAAGGTGAGTGCTACCATAAGTGCTGTGTCATGCCAACAGTAAAGCATCCCAACACCATTCTAGTGTGAGGTTGCTTCTCATCCATGGATGTGAGGGGATAAAACAATACAGCATATACAGTTACATAAAATAAAACGGATAAAATAAAAGAAACTTACTACGCTGATCACAGTTATAATTCAGCCTAGCAAAGGAGAACGCTTCCACTGAAAAACATCCTGAAAATGGGAATCATGTTTTCACTGATATGTATCTCACCACATGAACACAGATCATAATTTGTCTTGACCTTTATCAGCACCTGAGTTACTCCCATCCCCCACCCCACATGATGACCTCATGTGGGTCAGGGTGTGGGATCTCCCCAGCCCTTGAGTATTTTATGAAATTCCCAACTCATGCTATAATTTCACTCCTCATGGCCGCAGAAGTTCGAGATCACTGCCATTTATATTGGGATTTACCATTACCCAGAGACCAAACATGACAAAGCTGTTGTCAGTTATCTGCACACTATTGATTTTTGGCTTATAGGCAGGGGTTACAGTTATGAAAAAAAACATGCATCTTCTTCCCCTATTCATCCTGAAGCTTAAAATGTGTGTCCCATCCCTATCGGATCTATACAAACTCCAATAATTATAAATTTGTTTTGGATACATAAGCATGGGGACAATGTACAGCATTTCCTCTGATGGGACAAAGTATTTCCTGAGGACAAAAGAGACTCTGTCACTTCTCTCTCTATGTGTAAACACATGTACCTTTGATATCCAGCCCCCGAAAAGACCTTTCCTGCCTTAACTAACTGTCCAATCTATATACCTTTGTTTATGCACAATAGACATCCTCATTGGTTCTGCCAAGATCTCTTACTTCAAAAAGAAGCTGCCTGCATGTTAATTAAGAGTCACTTATCTTCCTCTCCAATCTGTAAATCCCAGTCTTCCTCATTTACCATATGTTAAACTTTGTGGTTCATCTACTAAAAGAGATTTGTAAATTGTAAGCCCTTTTTCCTGCTGCAATTCAGTGTGAGAGAGGAGGAGGGAGGGGGTGAATGCCCCCCTCTCTAGGGCTTCAGAGATTTTATTATTTTCTGTGACAATGCCCCATTTATGTTCAGTATACCCAGTTACCATGACATGGTCCCAGTCTACACGAATAAGCTCTTCCCTTAATTTGTTGAGATCAGCTTTCCTAAAGTTCCAGTTTTTTTCATTTCTGCTTTGAAATGTTTTATTGAAAATTATATTGAAACTTACCATAGTATGGTTATTGCATCCCAAATGCTTCCTGACCTGTAGATCTGAAATTGTTTCTAGTCCATTTGACAGGATATCGAAAGCAGATTGACTGAAATTAAAACTTAACTTTTACTAAATATTTAAAAATCAAGGTGCTAGGTGCTATAAAGTGCGGGTGCAACACAACAAATTGACAAAAACAGTGTAGATAAAATGACAATATATACCAATGCCACTGGTTCACCAAAAACCTAAGTCCTTATTGCTTTATATATACCAAACTGCTCTCTACCACTATAAATGGGGAGCTAAAGAGCAGAATACCAAATGTACTTGTAGCTTTAGTGTCACTATATGCTTTTTATAGCCGGACAAAGCTATGTTAAGAACCTTGTGCATATAATGGAGATGTCAAAGATCCTTCAATAACTCGCCTGTCATCCAAATGGGGGTTCTATTATCTCCAAACAAAGCCCCAAACAGTCATGAGAGTACAAACTCTAGGTACACAGAAATCTTAAGTGGAGGGGAATTTAAGAACATACACAATCTTCCCAGCATTACCACCAGAGAATTTCTTCCAATATAATTCTATATGGTTTTTAGTGGCACATTAGTTGCTCCTTATATACGGAGCAGCGCTGAAATGCTGTCTCATTGTAGATTTTGTTCATAGGCCTGTAGTATACATTTATTGATATCCCATCCATCGAACCTTGGGGTAAATAATGACTCCCCAAAAAAATAGTACTGATGATGAGTTCCACCCATATATATCATGTATACTCATCTGCGGCATCTAAAGGTGAGCATTCATTCTTAGTGCTCTTGCTACTTTTTCCTTCTCGGGGGGGTGGGGGGGGGGAAACCTCCCACAGCCAGATACCAGCCGGGTGATCTCTACCCCATTGACAGGACCAGATCCAGCAGATTTATCTCCCCTGGTTGGTTCATCTACCAACTGAGAGAGGTAATTGTCTTGAACTGAGGAAAAGAACTTGCAGCTTTTAGCACAACCAGAAGATTCTATGTCCCATTGAATGTCTGGATAGTTAAAATCCCCCATAATAAAGACCCCATTACTTGCTGCCTTTTTTATTTGTTGCAGCATTTCATCCTCTACCTGTTCAGCTGTATTATGTGGATTGCAGCAAATTCCAATTAGCAGATCTCCATTATTGCCATCCCCATGTACATTTACCTAGTGACTCTACATTGTCGCAGCTTCCCCCAAGGTCGTCAATGATCACAGGTCTTAAGATGGATTTAACGAAAGTACACCCCCACACCTTTTTTGTCTTGTCCTATTTTTTCTAAATGTAATGTAACCATCTACGTTTGTCATTCAGTCATGGCTTTCGTCCAGCCAAGTTTACGTAATGCCCACCACATCGTATTCTGTGACCGACATAAAAGTTTCCATTTCATTCATTTTGTTAGGGTGTACAATAATAAATTATATTGTGGTACCGTGTTAGCCAGAAAAATCGATGTGAATACTTTTCCGTCCAATTATGACAAGAGCATTCTTAAGGTGATACCTTTATTGGCTAACCAGAAAATTATATGTTTGCTAGCTTTCAGAGCTCAAAGGCTCCTTCTTCAGGCAAGATTACATTTGGAAATTCCAAATGTAATCTTGCCTGAAGAAGGTTGGACGGAAAAGTATTCACATTCATTTTGCTAGCGAGACTTCTTGAATTTGCCAGCAGACATTTAATACTATTAGCACATTTATTACTCCTCCTCACCTCCCTACTTTCCCTACATATCCCAGCCCCTCTCAAATCCTCATTAACTTACTGTCTCACTCTCTATGCTTACTCTATCTATCCCCTTATTAGCAAAACTACTCTCCCTCCCCCAGATCCTTGTTTAAAAGCTCCTCCATCTGTCTGACCATTTTTCCTCAAGCACACCTGCACTTTCCCTATTGAGGTGCAGCTCGTCCCTACCGTAGAGCCTGTAGCCAATAGAGAAGTCAACCCAGTTCTCCATAAACTCAAACCCTTCCTTCCTGTACCAATTTCTAAGCCACTTATTTATCTCCCTAAGCATCCACTGTCTTTCTAGTAACGCTTGTGGCATCAGCAGTATTTCTGAAAACACTACCTTGGAGGTCATTAACTGCACCATAATGTGATGGCTGGAACTGCTTCTCTTTGGTGTGATGTTAGGTAGTATTGATGATGTTACTACTCGCAAATGCTTTTCCAGGTAAGCGTTGGCCTTTGATAAGTTTTGTAAAGAACTGATCTCAGCAGTAAGTTGTTCTGAACACAGATATATGTTACACTGCAGGTCTCATCACTGCTCATGTAGCGTTCATAGAACTCAAGCAGTGGGAGGTTTGCTGTATACATCACATAGGAGAGACAGAGACTGCTGTATACATTACAAAAGATACACTGAGACTGTTGCATGTACATCACATTGGAGACACTGGGCCTACTGTGTACATCACATAGGAGACACTGAGACTGCTGTATACATCACATAGGAGACACTGAGACTGCTGCACACATCACATAGGACACATTGAGGCTGGTATACATACATCACATAGAAGACACTGAAGCTAGTATACATACATCACATAGGATACGCTGCATCTGCTGCAGAGATCTCACAGTAGACAGTGACACAAAGTGAATGAACGAGTGGGTACCAGAGTGTAGAGTACATTAGCTCCACCCACAAAGAATGTCCTGACACTTGCACTAGCCAGAGTCTGGACGTAATCCACTGCTGAGTGCACCACTGTGTTTAGTAGTGAATGTTATGTGTGCACACTATAGTGATGAATTAAGGTTCCTATGGCCCAAGCCTCCTGGGAATGTGCCTGAGGGTTGGAGAGCAAATGATATCCCCAGCCGTGTCCTAGACACTGAGTTACTAAACTCATAATCAGATGCTAGCCCATTAAGCTTTTGGTCACATGTCCGATTGGACATTCCGTTTGTCGGTTTAGATTTGGGGATTCATTGCATCAATTGCGCAAGTGTAAGCAGAGGGATCCCCATTGTTTATTATGGGGTTCGTTTGGTGTCTGCTTTTTAAAAAAGCACAAAAAAATCTTCCATGCAGAACTTTTTTTAAACTCTAAAACAAAGTGAATCCCAGCTGAACCCCAAAATACTTAAAAGGACCCCTCTTCTTCCATATGCATAGCTCATGCAATGGATCACTTATTTTGTTTGCTAGTTTCTAAACAGAACAAACAGAATATCTGAATGGACATGTGAACAGAGCCTTAGATGTATGTAATCTTATTAGCTGTGATGGGTTGAGTGGCTGAAAAGATCTCATAACATATATATTAGGAAATACCTTTCCGATATGACAACCTCTTATAGAAATGACTTGAGCAGTGATATTTCTTAGGACTGTGCTGTTAGAAATGGATGTTTTCAGTGCAACACCAGCACCCCCTATGGCTAAAATCACTAAATTGCTGATGCTAAAACATTTTTTTTTATATCTGCCGTTGCACACTTTTAAATATGTAATGTTATAGTATATGAAAGCCACTGTTCTATCAAATCTGGTTTTGTTTTTCTTTTGTTCCGGTGGCTCTCCATGCCTGAAATATGGCCGTCTCCTTACTGTATGTTAATCTAGTCTTTGTAGCCAAGTGGGAGTGATTATCACCTTTTCTAATGGGGAGTCATTTTGAACCACACCCAGTTGGATAAAAGACTAGATTTATATACAGAGAAGAGGTGGAGGTATCTCAGGAATAGAGAGGCATGGGAACGAAAAAACCCTGTCAGATTCGGGAGAACGTTTATATCAGATGTCCAACTGGGGGTCTGTATGTGGGAGAGACCGGACAAAA
>VIAB01026660.1:5449-15590 GCA_009801035.1 Oophaga pumilio
TATAAATAAATAAAAAATAAAATCGAAAAATAGGTACATGATAGATAGATAGACATAAATAAATAGATATAAGATAGAGATTGATAATGGTTGATATATAGAAAGTATGCAATAAATAGAAAATAAATACATAGACATTTGATGTTGTACAGACAGACCACATGTGATAGGTATGTAGATGTGATAGATACTGTCCATACATTCAGGCTATGAATGCTTTTACAGACCTCCCTCTTATGTTTGCAGTGACAGGGACAGGCCCTGTATAATAAAGGATGGTCCCTGGTCATCAGTACATGACATCTGCAGCCTGTACCCCACACCTAGGACCCTCCAGCCTGCAGTGCTGGTGATGCTGCTGGTAGTAATGGAGCTGCATACAATGAATCATGCCCTCTCCTCACCTTCTGGGAGCTGAATGACTGTGTCCAGTGATATAACACCAGCTTGTCCTTGGCTTTGAGGTTGGGTTTTGAGACTTCAGCATCTTCCTTCCCTTCATTGGTTTTCCCTGCATCATTTTCTATTGCAGAAATAGGCCACCAACTGCAATTTGTGGGAGTCAGATTGCTGGCAGTAGCCATGACAGCCTGAAACAGAAGAAAGGAGGCTGCTCCTGAGCTGCTGCTCCAGCAATAGCATCATCACATGGTTCTGTGGCCACCACCAGTAGCAGGGGGCCTCCTATTCCTCCTCATCATCATCATCACCCTGCACTGCCATCAGCACCAGGAATCTCTCTGAATGCCAGCCTCACTGATGTCTATGTGCAGCAGCAGAAATCCTCACTGCCCTCATTACTGGTCCCTCAGCCTCCCCCAAGGTCACTCCTGGTGTGCTGCAGGAAATCAGGGATTATTAATGACAGTAATCAGGGTGCAGGGATGTCATGTGACCCAGTGTACAAGGCAACCCCAGATCTCCAGTGAGAATTGGAATATTCACATGGATATGTATGGGGCTGGGATTGGTGGAGTTTTGTGACGTGTAATCTGGAATAACGAGATTACATGACGATGATGATAATTGGGGAACGCAGAGTCGCCATGTTATCTCTAAGCTAAATCTCAAATACTCTGCTACAATGTATCAGTGCCAGTAAAATGTATCAGTCCAGAGTGCAGGCTACTTTGTCTACAGAGGATTGTCTACACATGAAATCTCTTGCTATGGGCTCCTTCACACAACCGATTATTTCGGATTAGGATTAGTGCTATCTGTGGTTTTCACGGCTAGCCCTTGTACCCATGATACTGTAGGGGGCTGTGCACATGTCCGATTTTTTCCTCCGACTGAGTACCCAGGGAAAAATCTGAGACATGTCCGATTTTGATCTCAGTGTCGTCTCTAAAAAATTGAATCGCACTCGGATGACATCCAAGTGCAGTCCGATTTGACTGATAAAATGGACAAGGTGAAGAAACTTTTTTTTTCTCTCCACCTTTAAGAAAGTGAGGCCACTCTGATCAATGTGTGATCAGAATAAATCGGACTGTTTTTCTCAAATAGAGTGAAAACGGCCATGTGAACCTACCTTATGGCTGAGAATCTTTCCAGTCACTGACAGCAAGCAGAGCTCTTGAAAACAGTGAAGATCTGAAACTAAATGTATAGAATAAATTTGCAGAACTGATTCTCATATAATTCTAAGGCTTCAGTTTGTCTGTTCTGTTTAGAACAAACGTCTCAGATAAATGGTAATAGCATCCTATACAGTCCTGACAGACAAAAGCATTGGGGCTCATTGATGTATATGGGATCCGTCTGGTTTTTGGCACATACTTGACGCCAGATGGACCCCATATACATCAATTGGAACCCACTGCTTCTGTTTGTAGCAGGATCGGATAGGATAATAGCACTTATCTGTTCTAAACGACATGATATTAAGGTGTTGGCATAAAATCACATACCGTAATCAAAATTTCTCATGGCCAACATGTTTTCTATTGAACCTGCATAAAAAGAGCTAGACATGGGCGTAACTATAGTTAGTGCAGGGGTTTAAGGTGCCCAAAAGGTCCCATGTGAGAAGACCAATACTATTAAAGACCTATAACAGATTGGAGCCCTGTTGGAGATTTCGTATTGGGGCCCATGAGCTGCTGCTATGTTACTTGGCTTAGGCAGCTCTGCTAAGTAGTTCATGGACTTCAATGGACGCCACCAGTAGCCACAACAACAGGTGGTTCCTTCTACTCCACCATTGAGCAGGTCGGTCTCCCTAAGTCACCGAAAAGTGGTCCCCCTCTTGCCAGCAATCTTCTTCAGCTTGGGCTAATTGTGAGCACTGTAGCCTATCGGCAGCTACTGATTGGCTGCAGCGTTCCCGTAACGCATCAGATGGATGTTGATCTCAGCTGACTGGCATAGGATACAATGGGAGTTTCAATCCTTTCTGCCATCTGCTAGTATGGATGGCAGGGATTCCTGGAGAGTATAAAAGTATGTTTTTTTCTCCAAAGTAATGGGCTATAAGAACAACTTTTCAAATGGCTTACTCAATGTAAATGACATGCTAAGGCTACTTTCACACATCAGGCTTTTTGAATCAGGCGCGGTCCGGCGCGTTTTTAAAAAAACGGATCCGGTACCGGATGCGTTTTTTACCATTGACTTACATTAGCGCCGGATCGTGCCTGATGTCACTGCGTTGCATCCGTTTTTGTCCGGATCCGTCGGAAATGTACATTCCGGCGGCCGGACAAGACGCTTGCTGCAACGTTTTTTTTTTTTTCCGGAGCCGCCTGACAGTGCCTGAATCGGCACTTCAGGCGGCCGGAAACAATTTAAATCTATGGAGCTGGACCAGTCTTTTGACAAATCCGTCAGAAAACTGATCCGGAATCCAAGGTCTCTCTCTCTTTCTCTCTCTCTCTCTCGTCCGGATTATGCCTGACACAAAAAGCCTGAAGTGTGAAAGTAGCCTAAGCCGCATTCTGTTTGTGGTCGCACCTTCTCTCCCGTGTGCCGCACATCGGTTATTAATCTCTGCCTCTTATCTTGTGCTCCTGTCACACATGCCCAGTGAGCTGACCAACAGATTATTGGTTAAACGGCAGATGCGCTCAGTCCGTGTATACAGCCAGGGGCAACATGAGATTTGTAGTTCTCAGTTTATTACTGAAGCTATTTACATACTTACATACATTAATTGCCTGCAAAGTCTTCATGGAAAACACCAGGAATGATGCTGATTCTGTGGTGAAACTCACAAAATTTATCTTCACCCACAATTACTTTGAATTTAACGACAAGATCTATTTACAGGAGACTGGCACAGCTATGGGAAGTAAAATGGCTCCTCAGTATGCAAATCTTTTCATGGCCAAGCTTGAAAGCGACTTTCTGTCCTCATGTCCCATCAGGCTTCGGGCCTACTACCGCTATATTGATGACATTCTAATCATCTGGACGGGGTCTGAGCAACAGCTAAAGGCGTTCCACGAACAGTTCAATCAATTTCATCCCACCATCAATTTAACACGCAACTACTCCAGCACTGAAATTTACTTTTTGGACACCATCATTAAGCTAAAGAACAATGAAATAGAGACATCCCTGTATCAGAAGGCAATTGACTGTCCAACATACCTTAAATGGGACAGTTTCCATCCAAAACACATAAAAAACTCTATTATCTACAGCCAAGCCATCAGATACAACCGTATATGTTCCAACCCCATGGATAGAGATGAACACCTTGGTCACCTCAGAAAGACCTTTTTGAATCAGGGCTACCATCCAAGAACAATTGAAAACCAAATTACAAAAGCCACTAGAATACCAAGGAATCACCTGCTACATTACAAAGCTAAAGAAGAAAATAACC
Source organism: Oophaga pumilio (assembly GCA_009801035.1). Taxonomy (NCBI): domain Eukaryota; kingdom Metazoa; phylum Chordata; class Amphibia; order Anura; family Dendrobatidae; genus Oophaga; species Oophaga pumilio. The sequence continues at coordinate 9,282 of VIAB01026660.1, forward strand.
GGGTGCCTCTAGTGGTCACCTACAAACCAAATCTGGAAGTGCTAAGAGGAGCTGCACAGAAACTACAACCTTTACTACAAAAAGAAGCCCGATTACAATCCATATTTCCAGACCCCCCACTACTGTGTTTTAGGCAGCCCCCAAATCTAAGAAGCCTCATTGTCAGAAGCTCCCTGTCCTCCCCAACAGCTGCAGGAACCTTTCCTTGCAACCAGAAGAAATGTAAAACCTGTCCATTTATAATGACCATGGACAAGATAAAGATCCCCAACTCCCATCAGGACTACAAGATCCCAGGTACTTTCAGCTGCATCACATCTAATGTGGTGTACCTAATTATATGTACTAAATGTCCAACTGGGGGTCTGTATGTGGGGGAGACCGGGCAAAAACTGAGAACAAGGATGAATTCTCATCGCCACACAATAAGAGATAAAAGAATGGATCTACCTGTGACCAAACACTTTTGTATCCCCGGTCATAGCATGATGGACATGAAATTACTTGTATTAAAAGCTAAATTTAAATCTGAGAGAGACAGAAAAGTTTGGGAATATAAACTCATGACGACCTTTGATACACTCAATGCTGGAATGAATGTATCCCATGGATTTATGTCTTTTTACATCAATTAAGGAATTTGCTCCTCAGACCTTGTGAGGTCATCACAATAGCAGACCCCAATCAGAGGACAATAAAACTTTCACACTCCTTATCTATGAACTGTTCCAATATTTATGTTCATCTCTATCTCCCATATTGACAGTTCTGCTTCACGTCACTTGTCTCACCTATTGCATTGTTTCTGTGCCGTGTTGTGTATAAATATGTGATTCTTCAGATTTTGTATTAGTCTTTGCCTGATGAAGAGACCTGAGTAGTCTCGAAAGCTTGCAATTTGTTACCATCTTTTTAGTTAGCCATTAAAAGGTATCAACCACTGAGGACTCTCAATTCTAAATATTTTTCTACATACATACAAACATTTTCCCACTCCCGTAAGTCTTGAAGCTGCAGAATAGCACATGGCATGGACTGCAATCATTGTTTGTGAGCAGATATTCTGAGATGTCTCCTGCTGGTCTTTTATAACAACTGAAAATATGTAAAATCTAACTGCAAAAAACAAAGTCTGCAGAATTAATTACAATTTGTCATTTTTTATTTCCAGTAAATTATGAAGATTTATTCACTGGTTAAATGGTGCCACCTAGTGGCGAAATATGACATAAATAGACTAGTCACTCATTAAAGGGGTTGTCTAGGACATAAATAATAATGACTTATTCTTAGTCCCTTAAAAGGGTTTTCCTGGGAATAGGAAAACATTAATAACTAATGGAAATTCCATTATAAAAAGCTCCAGAATATTTTTAATTAGCAACTCACGATCGTTTTGTCTAGGTAGGTAATCACTATAAAATGAAAATGACCGCCACCTTGTTACACTGTTGTTACTCCTTCATGTGTAGGAAAATGTGCTTACAATGGATATTAGGATGTTATTCTGGAGAAACAAGAGGTGCTGAGGTAAGAAGAGGCTGCTCACATTGCTGTCCCCCCTGTCTATCTGATCTAATACTGGAGATACCAGAGGTGCTGGGGTAAGAAGAGGCTGCTCACACTGTTGTACACCCTGTCTATATGATCTAATACTGGAGATACCAGGAGGGCTAAGGTAAGAAAAGGCTACTCACACTGCTGTACACCCTGTCCATCTGATCTAATACTGGTGATACCAGAGGTGCTGAGGTAAGAAAAGGCTGCTCACACTGCTGTCCACTCTGTCTTTCTGATCTAATACTGGTGATACCAGAGGTGCTGAGGTAAGAAGAGGCTGCTCACACTGCTGTCCACTCTGTCTTTCTGATCTAATACTGGAGATACCAGAGGTGCTGAGGTAAGAAGAGGCAGCTCACACTGCTGTACACCCTGTCTATATGATCTAATACTGGAGATACCAGGAGGGCTAAGGTAAGAAAAGGCTACTAACACTGCTGTCCACCCTGTTCATCTGAACTAATACTGGTGATACCAGAGGTGCTGAGGTAAGGAGAGGCTGCTCACACTGCTGTCCATCCTGTCTTTCTGAATTAATACTGGAGATACCAGGGGTGCTGACGTAAGAAGAGACTGCTCACACTGCTGTCCACCCTGTCTGTTTGATCTAATACTGGAGAAACCAGAGGTGCTGAGGTAAGAAGAGGCTGCTCACACTGCTGTCCACCCTGTCTTTCTGATCTAATACTGGATATACACTGCTGTCCACCCTGTCTTTCTGATCTAATACTGGAGATACCAGGGGTGCTGAGGTACGGAGAGGCTGCTCACAATGCTGACCACTCTGTCTACAGTGGCGTGTAAAAGTCTGGGCACCCCTGGTCAAAATTACTGTTATTGTGAACAAGTTGAAGATGAAATGATCTCTAAAAGGGCGAAAGTTAAAGATGACACATTTCTTTTGCATTTTAGGCAAAAAAGTCACTTTTTACATTTTAAAAATGACAAAAAGGAAAATGAGCCGCTGCAAAAGTTTGGGCACCCTTGGAGACTTGTGTGCTCATTTAACTTTGACCAAGGTTTCATACCTTAATTAGCCTGTTAGGGTTATGGCTTTTTCACCATCATCGTTAAGCAATGCCAGGTGATGCAAATTTCCAAGATTTATAAAAACCCGGCCTCCTCTAACGTTGTGCCAAAAAACAGTAGCCATGAGTTCTTCTAAGCAGCTGCCTAGCACTCTAAATATGAAAATGGTCGAGACCCACAAAGCAGGAAAAGACTATAAGAAGATAGCAAACCAAGTTCAAGTTTGTTCTTTCCTCATTTTGAAATGTAATTAAGAAACGGTAGTTAATAGCAACAGTGGAGGTCAAAATAAGATCTGGAAGACCAAGCAAAATTTCAGTGAGAGCTGCTCGTAGGATTGCTAGAGAGGCAAATCAGAACCCCTGCTTGACTGCAAAAGATCTTCAGAAAGATTTGGCAGAGTTGTGGTAGATTGTACTGCTGTTCAGAGACACATGCACAAATATGGCCTTCATGGAAAAGTCATGAAAAGAAAACTTTTGAGTGGGCCCATTTTCCTTTTTATAATTTTTAAAATGTAAAAAATTACAACATATATATTTTTTTGCCTAAAATAGAAAGTAAATGTGTTATCTTTAACTTTAGCCCTTTTAGAGACCATTTAATCTTCAACTTGCTAAACTATTCACAATAACAGTAACTTTGACCAGGGATGATCAAACCTTTACATGCCACTGTATCTGACCTAATACTGGAGATACCAGAGGTGCTAACGTAAGAAAAGGCCACTCATACTGCTGCCCACCCTGTCGATCTAATCTAATACTGGAGATACCAGGAGTGCTGAGGTAAGACAAAGCTGCTCACACTGCTGTCCAATCTGCCTATCTGATCTTATACTATACTGGAGATACCAGGGGTGCTGAAGCAAGTAGAGGCCGCTCACACTGCTGTCCACCCTTTCTACTTGTTTGAATACTGGAGGTACCAGGGATGCTGAGGTAAGAATAGACCACTCACACTGCTGTCCACTCTGTCTATTTGATCTAACACTGGAGATACCAAGGGTTCTGAGGAAAGAAGAGGTTGCTCACACTGCTGTTCACCTTGTATATCTTATATAATACTGAAAATACCAGGATTGCTGAGGTAAGAGGCTGCTCACATTGCTATCCACCCTATCAGATCTAATACAGAAGATACCAGGGGTGCTGAGTTAAGAAGAGGCTACTCACACTGCTATCCACTCTATATGATCTAATACAGAAGATACCATGGGTGCTGAGGTAAGAAGAGGCTGGTCATACTGTTTTCTACCCTGTCTGTCTCATTTACTACTGGAGATAACAGGAATGCTGATGCAAAAAGGGGTTGAGATTGCTAACACTGCTGTCCACTCTGTCTATCTGATATTATACTGGAGGTACCAGGGGTGATGAAGTAAGAAGAGACTGCTCACACTGATGTAAACCCTGTCTATCTGATCTAATACTGGAGATACCAGAGGTGCCTTGGTAAGTAGAGGCTGCTCACACTGCTGTCCACCCTGTCTTTCTGATCCAGTACTGGAGATACCAGGAATTCTGGGATAGGAAGAGGCTGCTTACACTGCTGTCCACTCTGTTTATCTGATGTAATACTGGAGATACTCAAAGTGTTGAGGTAAGAAGAGGCTGCTCACACTGCTATCCACCCTGTCTATCTGATCTAATACTGGAGATACCAGAGGTGCTGAGGTAAGAAGAGGCTGCTCACACTGCTGTCCACCCTGTCTATCTGATCTAATACTGGAGATACCAAGGGTGATGAAGTAAGAAGTGACTGCTGTTCACCCTGTCTTTTTGAATGACTACATGGTATAGGTATCTCCAGGTCACAGCAACAAAGCTTCCAACTGCACATGCTCATTGGCACCAGTCCTATTAACATCCTAGGACAGGTTTCTGTGAGTGTAGAAATCAAGTAGGCGTTTTAATTTTATAGTGATTAGTTCGCTAGACAAAATAATTGTAATTTGCTAATTAAAATAATAATTATTTAGTATTAATTGATTGATAATGACATTTCCTTTAGTTATAGGATTAGTTCTTTCTATTCCTCCCGCCTGCCCTCCCCAGTCATAATTTTTTTTCTTTTTCTGTCTAGATACCTGTATGAGGGTTCTTTTTTGCTTGATGAGTTGTAATTTTTAATGACACTATTCATTTTACAATATAATATATGGAAAATATGTGGAGAAATTCCAAATGAAGTGAAATAGTGAAAACATAACATTATTCTAATAATTTGGGTTTTGTTGTTATAGCTTTCATTGTGTGGTAAAAAACTGATCGGCCATATTTCTCCATGTCAGTACAATTACGGCGCTACTATTTTTTATTTATTTATTTTAGTGGCATAAAAAAAAAAATTCTTATCTTTGTAAAAAAAAAAGTGGTTTGTGCAGCCATTTTCTGAGGTCCAGAACTCGATGGAGATGTGTGAGAGCTTGTTTTTTCATGCCGCGCTTTGGTTTTTAATGGTACCATTTTGAGGGTATACACGACACTTACTTTTTGGTACATTTCTTTGGGGGGAGATGTAGTGACCAAAAAGATGCCAATTGTGGTGTTTCGACTCTTTTTTTTCTACCAAAAGGGTCAAAAAATGTTTATATTTTCAAGGATCAGACCTATACAGTTGCAGCAGCACCGAATATGCTTGTTCTAGATACTACAATACTAAGGTATAACAAACACATGAGCCATGCACACAGTGAACAAGCCTGTAGGGACACTGTTCACACCACCGAAAGATTGAAACACAGAAAAGCACAGTAAAACAAACGTATAAAAATACTCTGTTGTAGAAAAAATAACAGTAGACATCAAGTGTGTTACCTTTCTGAATGTTAGAACCCTCTTGTTAGGTTTTGTTTCAGTTTGCTGGTCACATGACCTTTTTAACCTATTTAGTCTGGTTCCGCCCTTCTGGCTTTGCTGGACTTCATTGTATTATCTACTCTTAAGCTAGCCGGGTGCTTAGGTGCCTTTCTCAGTCAGTTTTGCTTGATGTTAGGATCTCTAAGTAATTTTTCAGTTTTATTTTCCCTGCTGCAATTTCTGTTAGGAGGTGTCCACCTTTTCTCCCAGTCCCTAGATCTTGTAGGGATTCCTCCCTCGCAACTATAGGTCTTCGTTCAGACTAGCTGAGGACTTTAGCGGGTCTGGTCGCAGGATCAGGTTCCCCGTTACATCGTAGGGATCCAGCTTAGTTCTATTGTAGGGACAGAATTCCCATCTTTCCTTAGTGCTTGTAGCAGATCATAACACTGAATCGTGCTCATATAGGTACTATACACATGACCAGGTTTTTAAATACATCGGTTAGGGATTAAATACATTAGTCAGGGACTGCCATGATATGGTTATACCTTGACGTTTGGTAGAGTGGCTTAGTATACATTTCTTGCAAAAAACGTATCAACGAAATACCCTGCACTTGATGTCTACTGTTATTTTTTTTTACAAAATAGTATTTTGATACATTTGTTTTACTGTGGTTTTCTGTGTTTCAATACTAAGGTATTGTAGTATATAGAATAAATTACTGGGGTTTCACAAAAGTACCAACATGGCAGTGATGGCAGCCCTCAATGTGGTTATGATTGCCATAGCAACATATCGGCATTGTTTCAGGGGGGGGTGTAAAAGTGCATCTGAACAGACGCCCAGACAGGTTCGCATCGCTTCGATCCTGCTGGCTGTCATTGATTGATAGTTTTTCTTTTAACAATAGGAT
>VIAB01026661.1:2169-14288 GCA_009801035.1 Oophaga pumilio
TTTGTGTCATTCTCAAAACTTTTGGCCATGACTGTAGTACTCCCAGAGCTCCAAAAATGTCTGCTCCAGTAGCGTGTGTTCCAAATGCCGCAGATTAAAAGCTTGTAGTATGATCCTGAATCGAGCTGGCAGTCCGCAGTGAGGCTTGCAACTGGAGGTCTTGTTAAAAAATTGCACTTACAGAGCATGTTTCCAAATTTCCTCCACAGAAGCTGATAACAAATTTCACACCCAGACAATAGCCCACAGTAACCCCACAGCCAGGGTTGCAGAGTGCGCACATTGGCTTTTGGAAAACTACTCCCACATATATGGGTTCAAGAATGCACACAATTTTGGGTAAGCACGGTATTATCACAGAGACGGGTGCAGAGTACACATAGAATGTTTTTGTAAAACTGCGCACATACAAAACCTAATACTGTCCCTCACTACAGCTGTGTCCTGTCCCTATGCTATGCTAAGAAATAAAAAATAAGAATCTTGAAACAGGTTCAAGTGGAAGAGGAGGTGGATGTGACGGTATAGGTGCAAAAGGTGGAGGAGGAGGTAGTCAACACATTTTTTTTTTTTTTTTTTTTTTTTTATTCGTGGAGGCGGCCCCCAAATTAAAAATAAAATGGTAAATAGAATTGAAGACTGGCTATGTTGGCAGCGGATTACTCATGATACTCTGCAAGCGTGTAACAACAGAACTTGTTTATTCAGGAACAATCAGGAACAATATATGATAAGCTTAATCAGGAGTAAATGATTTGTGTATCTCTATCTGTGCAGCATCTACAGCAGACTGCTTCTCTCATACTCAGACACAGGAAAAACAGGAAATACAGTCACATGGACGTATATCTGGGGATTTATTCTGACGGAATATAGGCTGAACTGGATGGACAAATGTCTTTTTTTGGCCTTGCTATGTTAAAATTCATAATAATGGGAACTATGCTCTTCCTGTGTGAGCCTCTGGGAGTTTTTTTTTTTTTTTACTTTATAAACAGCATACAAATCTAGCAACTAAACACTCATAGACAGGAATGGAGTTGTTGCACCAAACATATTGTATCACCCCTACTCAACAACTACTTATCCTGTTAGTGCGATTGCAGTTCAGAAGTCCACAAACTTGGCTCTTGATAATGGCTGTCATACCATCAGCTATCATCTTGTCAGACTCGCAATAAACAAACTCGAGTACACCACGTTCCACTAAGTCACGTAAGTGGTGATGTTTTACATCAATGTGCTTAGTCCTTGCACTAATGTTCTTAATGCTGGCTAGTTTAATTCATCCTTGGTTGTCCTCATAGATAACTGTTGGTTGAGCTAATGGCTTGCCGAAATTTTCCAAAAGTTGTTTCAACCAAATTACTTCTTGACTTGCATAAGCAGCAGACATATAATCTGCTTCTGTAGAAGATAATGCGACTGACACTTGTTTTCTGCTGGACCAAGAAAATGAATTTTCTCCTAACTTGAACAAGTAACCACTTGTTAATTTCCGATCACTTGAATCTCCAGCCCAATCTGCATCAACATAACCTCTGAGAGTGAGATCTCCTGATGCAGATATCTTAAGATTTAGCCTTTGAGTTTCTTTAAAATATTTAAGAATTCTCTTAATTGCATTCCAGTCTTTTTGGCGAGGCTTGCTTACACATCGGCAGAGAATTCCGACTGTGGCTGTGATATCTGGACGAGTTGTGGTTGCTATGTACAGAAGCGCCCCACTGCTTGTCTGTAACTCTCATTGCATTGTAGCAGATATTCTTCTCCTTTCAACTTTAAGTAGGATGGATCCATTGGTGTTGACGCACCTTTGGCTTCAGACATTCCAAACTGGTTTAGGATGTATTCTGACCATATAAGAAAGGCGTCTAACTGGGATACCGTTGTTTGGCCTTTCTGATCTCCTGACTAGAGGTTGACTTGGTTCTTCTGTGTGTTCCTTGGTATCTTCAGCGCTTATCCACACTTCAGTGTTTTCCTTTTCAGTATTTGGTGATTGAGATTCTTGTTCTTGCTTCTTAGGTTGAATAACTGGTGTAACTTCATGGAATTTGAGCGATACAGAGTTTTCATCAATCACTACATCTCTGCTGATTGTTACTGTGTTGGTCTCTGGGTGCAGGATTCTGTATCCCTTTTGAGTTTCGCTATAGCCCATGTGGTGTAGTGACCCATGCTACAGCTAGGGGGCGCTGTGTATGCTCCTCAAGATATGCATGGAGGCATGATTTGGATGGAAAGACAGTCCCCGGCATTGTTGTAAATGGAAGGTATGTGTCGCAGAGCTCCCCTGCTCTGTAAGCCAAGGTAATGTTGTTCTGGGACTAATAGTCCCAGAAGAGTTGTGTTTATTTTATAGGGTGGCTTACAGGGTTGGCTGGTGAGCTGGGTGGGACTGGCTAACCACACATACACCACCCATTGGTGGTTGTGAGTTTTGCAGGACCTGTGATGAGGTCATGTGCATGTGACCAGACCATGTGCTCCATACCTCAGCTGTGGGAGTGGCTACATGTATGTAAGGAAGTGTTTGGCACATGGAGATGGTGTAGGTAGTCTGAGACTATGAAGAGTCTGTGAGTGTGCTGGGAGTCTGTCAGCCTGGACAGAGCTCCCTGACATCCAGGCTGGATGTCGCACAGACTGAGGAAGCAAGGCTGGCGAGCTTGAGCCAGCGGAATGTACGGTCTTGAAAACCGTGGTGACACTAAGTGAATTGAGAAGTGTGGATTGGATACCTCTGAGATTGAGGGATCCGGGAACCTGCGTGGCCAACAGGTGACAGACAGGAGTCTGTGGTGAGATAATCGAGGTCGTGAAGAATGTGTTCAAGTCGTGAGAAGTTTTGGTAAGAAAGAGACTGGTTTTTGCTGGATACCTCTGAGGCTCAGGTCTCCGGGAACCTGTGTGGCTGATGCCAACAGGTAACGGTCTTGAAAAACGTGGTATGCTGATCAGGATCAGAGAGAAGTATTCGTGAGAGAAGGACTGTGTTTGGTGTTTGCTGGATACCTCTGAGACAAGAGGTCTCCAGGAACCTGTGGGGCTGACGACAACAGGTAACGGTCTTGAAAACCGTGTTATGCTGGTCGGGATCAGTCAGAAGTATTATTGAGAGAAAGACTGTATTTTTGTGTTGAGTTTGCTGTAATAAACAAAATGGACTATTGCTTTAACCCTGAGCGTGCCAGTGTTTACCTCGAAGACCAGAAAAGCGAGTGATCCCCGTCCACACACAGTGTGGAACGTCACACCCACCAGGACTCCTTGCTTTGCATGTGATTCCCACTTGGAACTTTTTTCTTTAGGAACATACGCAAATGTTTTGCTTCCAAATATTCTGAGATGCTTCAGGTTAGGCTTCTCGCAGTTCCATAGCTCATATGGAGTTTTAGTTGTGGCTTTACCTGGCACTCTGTTTTGAAGGTAGCAAGCTGTCATGATGGCTTCTCAATACGTCGTAGGTAGATTCGCATCAAACAACATACTTCTTCCACTTTCATAGAGAGTATGTTTCTTTCTCTCTGCAATGCCATTTTGTTCTGGGTTGTATGGAATGGTAGTCTGGAACATGATTCCATTCTTTTTCAAAATGGTTTGCATCTTACCACTTGTATATTCGGTTCCATTATCTGCACGCATTCTTCCAAATTTGTTAAACACTACAGTAAGATATTCTTCAAGTTTCTGTGGAACTTCATTCTTACTGTGAAGCAGGTAGGCGACTGTATATCTGGAGTAGTCATCAATAAATGTGAGAAAATATCTCTTCTTGCTAGGAGTTTGAACACTCATTGGACCACATACATCTGTATGTATCAGATCCAGTGGCTGTGCAGGTCTAGTGGTGCTTATTTTAGGAAAGGATTTTCTGGACATTTTCCCTTTAAGACAGCTAGTGCACTTCATCATTTGACTACACAGGTTGATTTCAATACCATTTGCAAGTTGAGCTAGCTTCGTTACTGTTTCTGGGTCTCTGTGCCCAAGACGTCTGTGCCATACATGAATACAGTTCTTATGCAGATCTAGTCTAGCACTGTACACTCTTTCTTTGCATTTTAGCTGATAAAGTTCATCTTGGATTTTTCCTTCTGCAAGAGTGTGACCCTTCTTTGAGATGATGCAGCTGTTATCTCTAAAAGTAACTATATTCCCCTTTTGCGTGAGCTTCTTTACTGACAGAAATGAAGAGGCGGTAGAGGAAGAAGAGTAGGAGGAGGAGGGAACCTGGACCAATTTTTTTATTTTTATTTACATAATAATGTTTTTATTGTGTAAATATTTATTTTTCTTTTTTATTTATTTAGGGATTTTTTTTTATATTTTTACACATGTTTTTTTTTTTTTTAACTTTTTTACTTTGTCCCTGGGTAGAATATCACTATATAGTGTCAGATCGCTGATCTGGCACTTTGCAGAGCACTGTGTCAGATCAGTGATCTGACAGGCAGTGTAGGAGGCTTGCTGGCGCCTACTCTCAGCAGGCACTGACAAGTCACCTCCCTGCAAGACGTAGAAGGACCCCGTGGCCATCTTGGATCCGGGGGCCTTCAAGGAGGAGGCCCTTGGAGCAATGCAATCACATCGCACCCTCCCTATGCGATTCTTCCCTATGCCACCGGAACGCTGCAATCATGTTTGATCGCAGTGTGCCGGGGGTTAAAGTGCCGGGAGCAGTCCATGACCATTCCTGGCACTTAGTGCCGGGTGTCAGCTGTGAGAATCAGCTGACATCCGTCCACAATCGGCTGCGCTCCCCCCATGAGCACGTCCGATCACATGTGACGTACTATCCCGTCCATGGTCATACTAGCCCAGGTACCATGGACGGGATAGTACGTCTAATGTCAGAAAGGGGTTAAACTGCACAACTCCACCAGGCAGAATGGCAGCATTTCAAAGGCCAGTAATTTTGAAATGCTGTTATTCAGGACCATAGCTCATAGGCATCTATTGTGGTATCTCCTCTTTCTCTCGAGGATTTGGGGGATGGAAAGCTGAAAACTTCCATGGGACGGTGTGGCGATGCTGGGTGACACATGGTGGTGGTGGTGATGCTGTCACATCCTTTAATTGCGGGGGCAGGAGGCCCTGTTGATCGCGAGTGGGTGGAAAAGGCTGAGACCTCAGCAGAAGAGGGAGCAGGAGGAGGCTCAGATCTGTCATGGTTTTTAAGGTGTATACTCCACGGCACCTCGTGCTTGGAATTCAGATGCCTCGTCATACAGATGGTGCTCAGGTTCAGAACATTTATGCTTCACTTCAGAGTTTTATGGTACAGAGTGAAAACTACATGTTGCTTATCAGCAGTACATTCCCTGAAGAAATGTCATGCCAGGGAGCTCTTTTGAGCTGTCTTTGGGGTGCTTATAGCAGCGGTGCAGTGGGCAGTAGTAGCCGATGTATAAGCTAGGGGCTGCTGTATGAGCATTTGCACCCTGCTCCCTCTTTTTCTGTGCTGTTTTGTCAGCGTGGCCACCTCCTCTTCCTCCGAACTGTGCACATCACTAGGATAGCCTCCGCTCTATGTGGGGTCTAGGACCTTATTATCCCCTGTATCATCTTCCACTAACTCCTTAAACCAGCCCTCCTTGCCAGTCTACACACTGCATAAACACGCTGCATTTGGCAACTGAGTTTCATCATCATCTGACATGTACTGCATTGGTCCACTGACCATGTGCACTAGCCCTCTCACATACTCATCATCCAACCTAACAAGTAGTTGGGCATCAGTGCACTCATTCTCTTCTACTTCTGAGGCAGGTGGATGGGCCACAGAACCACAGCAAGCAGAGTCATCAAAAAGAAGAAGAGACTACTGCATGGGGCTTGAGGCTAAGACTACTTGGCTGATTTGCAATGGGGTGAGATCCACAGGTGCCAGCTGTGCGCTTTGTGCACTGTAATGGGTGGAAGATAATGCGAAGGAGCTGGAGCCACTCTCAGCAATCCAATCTAAAACCTTTTAAGCACCTTGTGGCCTCACCATTTGTGCAACGGTATTTAGGCCTACGAATGGACGCAGAAAGTCCTGTCGCATGCGCCAGAGGAAGGTGTTGGAATTGTGCATGTAGCACGTACAGAATGAACACATCCTCTCCCTGCATCAGCTGCACCACCATCAGCATCGACACCAGCACCACCACAGCCACGGCCACGTCCCTTATTTGATGCTCTCCTCATTTTTGGAAGTTCATTATGTAAACACTACTCACAAACAGATGGCAGAAGAGTAGATTTATTTATTTACAACAGTACTAGAAAAAAGACAGTTGTCCTGAAAACTTATGTTTTTTGCTTAAAAATTGCAAGCAGATGGCTGATACCAATTATTTATTTCCCAGACTCACAAAAACCACACACCAACCTTGAAAAACTAGTTTTGGGGCTTAGAAATGGCAAAGATATGACTGGCCCATTATATTAATTTGCAAAACTAATAGAAAACAGACACCAGGCTTTAAAAATTATTTTTGGGGCATAGATATGGCAAGGACACTGCTGATGCAACATATTGATTTGCAGAAGTACTGCAAAACACACACCAGGGCTGAGAAAATGTTTTGGGCCTACAAAGACAACAACACGGCTGATGTAATACATTTATTTGCAAAACCACTAGAAAACAGACACCAGGGCTGAAAAAGTATTTTTGGGGCATAGAAATGGCAATGGTTGATGCAACATATTGATTTGCAAAAGTGCTAAAAAATAGACCTCAGGCCTTAAAAATTATTTTTGTGGCCTAGAAATGGCAAAATTATGGCTGTTGCGATATATCGCTTTGCAAGAGTAGAAGAAAAACCACACCAGACCTGTAAAAGTATATTTGGGGCCTAGAAATGGCAACCACACGAGTGATGTGATATATTGATTTACAAAAGTACTACAAAACACATGCCAGGCCTGAAAAAGTGTTTTGTGGGCCAACAAAGGCCAATGAGATGGCTGATGAGAGATATTGATTTGCAAAATTACTAGAAAACAGAGACCAGGGCTGAAAAAATATTTTTGTGGCCAAGAAATGGCAACAAGAAGACTGATGAGATGTATTGATTTGCAAACCTACTAGAAAACGAACACAAGGCCTGAAAAATTATTTTTGGGGCCTACTAATAGCAATGAGACGACTGATGCCAATTATTTTTTTTCTCAAACACACAAGTTCAGTACTTCCACAGGCGGAAGTGTGGAGAGTACACACAGCAGCTTAAAGGACAGCATTCCCATAGGTAGGAGGTACAGAGAACATACAGTGGCCTTAAGGACAATATTTCCACTGGTAGGGGGTGCAGAGTACACACAGCAGCTTATAGGACAGTACTCCCACAGGCTGGAGGGTGCAGAGTACGCACAGCAGCTTAAATGTTAGCATGAATGTTAGCCCTTTAATACGAATGTTTATGAAGAAGAGATACCCATTACACTTCTATTCTCTTTAGAACACTTGTAGTTTAGTGTGACAGCAGGTGCTCCTCACTGCTCCCCTTCCTGTCTTGAACAATAAGTCACACAGCAGTGTGAAGCTTCTCGCAGTGCGTAACAGCCAGTCCAAGAAGAGGGGGCATAGTGGGAGTGTGGCCTGATCCCTGCTAGTAGCCCTGCAGTGAAGGAAACATTATCAGTGGGCTGGCTGCTAATAGAAGCAGGCCACGCCCCGCTTCACCACCTTATCTCATGCTGCAGTGAAGGAGACATAATCAGGGGTCTGGCTGCTACTACTAAAAGCCAGGAGCAGGCCACGCCCACAGGCACTCCCCATCTTCTCAGGACAGGCTATTACTCACAGCTGGGAGCTTTGCAATGCTGTGTGTGATGTATTGTCCTAGATGGGAGGGGTGAGCAGTGAGGAGCAGCTGCTATCACACTGAATAACAAGTACTCTAAGTGCACTATGCATCCCTTCTTTATTGTTTATGAGGGCAGTGACAGCACAACAATTTTTTTTATCTCCCCATAGAACCCTTTTAACACCATTTCAGGAGTTTTCTTAAGTTGTCTCTTTAGCAGTTCATAGCAATTTAATTTTCTTACAGTTTCATGGTTTCTAGCAGGCCAGGGATTTTCTCCTTGACTGACAGCAATGGTGAATAGAACTATAGTATTAGTAGAACTCTAAAACCCAGTACAAGTTCTGATTTAATACATTTATCTATCAGTGGGAATTTGAGCAAGCACACAGTTCCGGACAAAGTAAAAGACCAGCGATTAGGAGACCTGTTGTGAAAGCTGCCAGGCTGGTGATTTATAAATGCATCTGGATCGCCCGCCAGGGCAGTGGGATACTCGATACTGGGCCGGTGTATTAAAGGGATGTATCACAGCGGCAGTGACCCGGTCCGTGGCCCTGGGCGTCCAATAAAAGGGGAATATGTACAGGGGATGATAGAGTTTGTAGTAAGGTATTCATGACGTCACCTGTGGTTTCTGGTCAGAGGTGACCAGCGCTGCAGTGCAGCTCCTCTGGGACAGGTGGTGTGATGCAGCAGAGTTGGAATAGCTCCCCACAAGTGAAGCTTGTCCCAGGGCAGAGAGATTGTATAGAAAGTTGTGGTGCTGGAAGATGTAGCAGAGTGGAGTGTGTGCTACAGGAAGGACTTGAGAAGACACAGTCAGATGCAGTTTCCAAAGCTTTACTTACAGTTTTTGCAGGCAAAGTATCCAGGGCATTGAGTACAGATGGTGCTGGAGTCAGTCGGCCTGAAAGCAGTTTGGAATCCACTTATTTCAGGTGTGATGTGAGGTCTCCTTTCTTGCGCTGTTCTCTGAGGTACTTGCTGCTGTAAGCTCCGTCCAAGTTCCTCTCTCTCTCTGTCTCTTGTCTAGGTAGAACTTCACTCTCATAACAGGCAGCTGTAACCTGCTTCAGGAATCACTCACTTATGGAGTCTCTTGCTCACATGTGCTGCTGTGTAGTAGAGTATTAGTTGGGGCAAAGAACCTGCTGTCTCCTGCCCTCCGGATTCTGCTGCTGGGACTTTAATTCACCCACTCAGCCTCGGACTCCGGGGGTCCGGATTCTGGCGCTCAGACCTGGGAGTGAGCTCTCTATAGCCCCTCTTTTCCCCAGCTTGTCTCCACATGTCTCTCCTCTCTCGTCCCTCCAGCCAGACTCCTAACTCCTCCCCCAGCCAGAATATTCCAGAGAAGCTCTCCTGAAAATCAGGTGTTTGAGCTCCCCCTTCTGGTCTGGAGTAAGAAAGGTGTTGTATGCTGTGTTACCTGTTAGAGGGATCCTTCCTTGCTTTCAGGCATGACATCACTCTCCCCTGGAGGTAGGCAAGGTCACTGTGGCAACCAAACTCCTGGGGTGCCTCACATCTTCCTTTGAAAATGGTATGGAGAGGAGGGTAGAAGAGAGGGAGAGCAGGTTGGCATGGTAAGAGATAGTACTTCTCCTGGGATATACAGTATCTACTGCGCACTCAATGAGGTACTAGAGAGCAGGCTGTACGAAAAACCAGTTATACAGTACAAAATATAAAATCTCTCATAGTAGAATGACAGAAGATTAAAAAAGCAAGTTGATTGCAAACTTGCTTATTTTCATGCTGTATAACTAATTAAAGCAATTTAACAACTTGAACACCCTTTATTAATAATGACTAAAAGAATGTCATGTTGACCTGTGCTGGACTGCTATATGTTGGTAAGCCACAAAAAAGTATTGGATATCTGAAAAAGCAGAATTAAAAAAATTACAGCAATGTACTGCAGACACAATTGGTACCTACTGTATTTTTTCAAATTATGGCTACAGAAAATTTAATGGAACCCATAATGAATATGATGTTTACTTCTGTCATAGTCTTTCTCTTGTTAGCTTGTTTGGACATCTTGTGTCTTCAGTATCTGGTACAGAAAGAAGCTACCTAAAGTTTTTATTGACAGCCATATTAACAGTCTTGGGGGCCTGTGTTCTTAGTCATCCAAAGGCTGCTTTTCTGCCTTCTGGTTGCTTGCATGTTGTAACCTGTAACCAACTTCTATGGATGTCAATAGAAAAAATATCCACAGAAATACTGCTTTATGTTTTACTACATTATTTTTCTTCTCAGGTGTAAAGTTTGCTATATTATGAAAAAACAGGATAGTGATTAAGAGCTTTTATAATATATGTGTGGTAGCATAAAGTCATCTCTTATGCCTGATCCTCTACTGAGAAAATCATTGGTCTAACAGCGCATCATGGTAGCATATCAAAAATTGGGAAGCAATTCATTCGCAGACTAACCTCAAGTAGCAAGTAAAAACTGACACATATATCAATCATTCTCATAATCTTATCTCCACAGCATGTAAACTTTTACTACTTTTTTCAAATAGCCTTATTTAGTTTTTATTGCCTGAAACTAACTGAGCTCAGAAAAAGTATCATTGCTGAGTGTGTTAAAGGATTAGACTAGCAGTCCACAAGCCTCCCCCTCCCCCAACCTTTTAAGGTACTGCCACACTAAACTATCCCGCTAGCGATCACGATAAAGACGCATACTAATGCGATCGCTAGCGGGATAGTTTTAATATCGCTAGTAGCGGCTTTATTTAGCGATGTCGTTAAGGACGCTATCGCGGTTAGCGATCTCCTTAACGACTTTAGCGGTACAAAATACCGCTAAATCGCTAAATAAAAGGTGCCACACTCAGCGATAATACTTACCCAGCGGGAGCGCCGACGATAAAATAGGGTCCGGAACGATTCCAGCGACGAGCGAGATCACAGCAGGATCTCAGCAGGGAACTCGTCGCTGACAGATGCCGCACACAACAACATCGCTAACGGGATCGCTAAATAGTGAAGTTTTTTAGCGATCCCGTTAGCGATGTTGTTTAGTGTGGCATACCCTTTAGATTTAGGAAGCAAAGCATCATAAATGCTCAGCTTAAGGCTGGTTTCACACGTCTGTTTATTTCCGGTGCAGGAAAAACCAGTACCGGAGATATCCGTGTCCATGTGTCTGTGTGTGTAATACTTGCAGCACACGTGTGGCAACCGTGTGCTGCATCAGTACCACACGCACGGCCGCCGTGGAAGAATCGCTACAGTAAGCGCTGCTCCCCGGCGGCGGGTGCTGAAGACAGCTTTCATCATTCTCCCCTGCTCTGCCGTCGAATAGAGGGGTCCACACGCTGTTTTTTAATTATTTAAATAAATAATTTAAAAAATGGCATGTGGTCCCCCCCATTTTTTGACAACCAGTCTTGCTAAAGCTCACAGCTGGGGGCTGGTATTCTCAGGCTGATAAGGGACCATTGATATAGGCCACCTGTGAAGAAACCAGAGTATATCTTAATTACCCAGATGTGTTTTTGCAAACCAAGAAGAATTGTCTTTTTATCTGTATATTGGCTTGTGGATTTAAGTGTTGATTTCTGGTGGGTCAAGAAGACAGACTTGCAAGCTGATATACCATATAACATAGTGTGTGTTTATCTTTGTCTATTGATGTGTGCTGATATGCTAATTGTGCATTGTATTCTGGAACCAGTTTGTTGACTTCGAAAGTAGAGAGAGAAAGAATGTGAGGGTGGACTGAAGGACGCTGGGTAATTCTAAAAATAGCTTACATGCCTCAGGTATAAAAAGACTCAGAGACAGAGAGAGCTGATCTCATCACACAGAGCTACCAGTCGGACATTCTGCAAAACACTCAATGGATGAGAGACAGGACTGTAGCCAATTCATCATGGCACTATCACGAGGGACTCTGATCTATGATTCTATAGGAAACAACCTAGGGTTTTTTGGCTCCGGTTGGAAGGATACAGATCTGATCCATTGAGCATCGCTGAACCTTGGAAACATTTGGAGAAAGCCAGGTTTGGGACCCGCTGGTAGCCTGGTTCCATGGAGATGGTCCGGTAAGCCAGATTGTGACTTGCGTGTCAACTGGCTTTGGAACTTGTATGGACTCTGTAGACTGTTGTCAGTCACCTCCCTACTCTTGTCATTACCTCGTCTCTGTGTGTGTATCACAGGTGGAATAGCGACCCTGGGAACTCTGACATATCATCTACCATTATCCCGGCGAGTCAGCAGAAGGGTGAGACCCTGTAATGTGCATTATCTTGGGGGTAATTGCTGGGACTGTTCTGTTTGCTATTGTGTG
>VIAB01026674.1:16951-35552 GCA_009801035.1 Oophaga pumilio
CCTGTGGGCAAAGAAGACTACAGCAATAGCAGCGTCATTGCTAGATGTGAGAGGCTGTAGAGACAGTTAGGGCAGGAAGGGGTGCATGGGGGGCGTGGCGGCTCATCTCACTGCGGGACACATAGTGTCCTCAGCGGGACAGCGGGATGGGGGGGTCAGAATCGGGCCTGTCCCGCTCAATCCGGGACAGTTGTGAGGTATGCTTCTTCTTGGTTTTACTTGAAAGCCTGTAGGGTGCGCTGACACCCTATAATGCTGCACAACTGACCTCTGAAGAAAAACCCGTTTGGCGTGGCCGAAGATGTGGTCCAACAAGGAGACCAGTTGTTGCCTTGTAGCCCGCCCAAGGCCTATGTGGAGGGTTTGTGACGGGTCCCTCATGTTGCACTACAGAAATGAGAATTTTGTTGAACTTGAATAAAAATGTTTTATTGTACTTAACCTGAAAGTATTTAATAGCACTTGAAGTTTTGATATATTAATGTGAATATTAAGTAAATTTTGATAAATGTCAAAAGAATGTTTTATTTAATAATGCCAGTATTAGTCATACCCATGTTGTTTACCTGTTATTTATGCAACATTTAAGAAAAAAAGTGCCTCCCACAGAGGGAAATTGCGCTTTAAAAACTGTTTCTACTGATATGCATATCTAAAAATTTTGCATGTTTCTGTAACATCTGTTTTGCTCTGTTTCAGCCTGCGGACGTGCTGTGAATAACAGGGGGGGTATGTGGCGCCCCTGAGGGTTCAGTCGCCACAGAAGTATTGCACCTCATCCAGAGGTGTGATACCCCACTCTCAGGTAAGGAGGGAGCACCACCCAGGACTCTAACACCTGCACCCAACACATACTATAGCAGCCGGGCACCCTGGACGTACCCTAAGGGAGGATGGTCTCATCCCAGGCTGGGTAGGAACGAGTGTATGGATGGTGGGTGGAGAAAGTAAGAAGGAGGGGAAATGAAGCTTAGAGAGCGGGAAAGTGAGTCTAGTCAGAGAGTCTTGGAGGGGACGTGGAGCTGTTAGTAGCTCGGCCCCAGACAGAGAACGTTAGAGAAAGAAGAACAGAGGGAAGCTTCTGGAAGGACAGAAGGGGTCCTAGGGGCACGGTTAGCGAGTGATCTATCCGTGGGGCCCGACCCAATTGTGGAGGGACCAGGTCGCAGAAGAGACACCGGCCCCTTAGCCTAGTGGAGAACTTTAAGACTCATCTAGCAAGCCGGAGGCAGTGGCAGCATCTATAGGTGCCACAGCTACTGAATTGCAATTATCTTTGCCGAAAAGGTAGCCATAAGGGAGCAAGCAAACGCAGAGAGAACGTTATCCGACAAGGTGCACAGCTACTCGCTTGGGGCACCGATTGTGAGGTGTTGGACAGGAAGGAGAGGCGGGAAGTCAGCACAGTGAGATGACAGAGAAAGGAACATATTGAAAGGAGTCCTGGAAAGGTGTATCCTGATCTACCTGGGAGTTTGCTGAGCCCCTCACCTGGAGGACACTGTACCAAGCGGGCATCTGTACTGCAGACAGAACTGTGAGTAAAGCGTTGGAAACTGCATTCAGCTGTGTCCTCTTCTCATTCCGGCGACACCAATCCAACACTGCTAGATCCCTTGCTAAATACTACATCCTTACAACCATCTACCTTACAACATACATCTGCCCTGAGAAAACAAGCTCTGCCTGTGGAGAGCTATTCCAACTCTGCTGCATCACCACCAGTCTCAGAGGATCTGCACTGCAGCGCTGGTCACCTTTGACCAGAAACGACAGGTGGCGTCACGAACACTTTACTACAAACTCTATCCCCTGAAAATATTCCCCTTATATTGGACGCCCAGGGCCACGTACTGGGTCACTGCCACTGTGACCCTTCCACTTTAAGAAGCAGCCCGGTACCGAGTACCCCACTGCCCTGGTGGGCGATCCAAAACAATAAACGATAAATGATGAAAAATGAGAGCACATACACCAGGGCCGTAGTCGTGGCTGACATAGGTTGCTCAAACGCGCCCTGGTCTCCTGCCAAATACATATAATATCCTCTCTGCAGCATACCTGTCTCTTCGCTTTCCGATCCCTCATGGTTCTCTCTAGTCTGCTGAGGATCTGCAATTCACACACAAAGAGACAGAGTCCAGTTCCAACATAACATGAACAAGTTTACTTGAATTCAATCTCAGCACATCCAATTCAGTTACAGCATCAGCATAGGGTTTCACACAGCATGCTTCCTTCTCTTTCCCTGAGCTCTTTCCTACTTCTTTTGGAATGCCCCCAGGTCGTACCGGCTCATCTGGTACCGCAGCGTTCTTTCTGTCCAGCTTAACCAGCTTTAGGAGTTCCCCTGTCGGTTTTGCCCCATACATAAGGGCATCTGCCCATGTAGCTAGCTGCCACCTCCTGGTGCTGCTTTGCATTCCTCCACTGCTGTAGCTTCTGTCCCCAAGGCCCTAGACGACTAGGCTTCCACTTAGTAACATTATGTGGCCCACTGTTCTGCCTGGGCACTAAGGTCCTTCTTGCCTGCTTGGGCCTAGAATTCAGGAAATCTTCCTGGCTTACCCACAACTGGCCCCTCCTAATTTAACTAGTTACTATACTAAGCTCATATTCCTATCCTACACTGCCCCCCTCTAGTGGCCTAACTCTAATACTGCACTTTAAGACACTATAAGACATACATTATATACATAGCAGCAGAAGGTATAAAAATATACACAATTACCAACATTTACCCAGGATGAGGGTGAGGGTCTTTACAGTCTTTGCAACTCCTTACAACATGCAGTGAGTGGCTGGGCTGACAAAAATGAGGATGCACCCCAATACCCCTTTGACGAGACTTACAGGAAATGAAAAAGTTAAAAAGTGTTCCAATTATAAGAAAATGGGTCTCCCATAGTGTTAGCCTATGCACTTAATGCAAGGCCTGCACTGCACTAAAGTAACACGCACTCTAATAAGCCTCTGGGCCCACGTACTGGATGGCCACATGAAAAACAAGTTCACATTATTCATTTGGTGCTCCCATACTGTTTGCTTATGCATTGAATGCAAGGACTGCCCTGCACCAAAGTAGCACGCACACCAATGACCCTTTCAACAGACGTACTTGAGGGCCTCATGACAAAAATGTTCCCATTAGAAGACAGTGTGTCTCCCATAGTGTTAGCCTATGCATTGAATGCAAGGCCTGCCCTGCACCAAAGTAGCACACAACCCAATAAGCCTTTGAACCCACTTACTGGATGGCCACCTGAAAGCATTGTTCCCATTAATTTGATACTCCCATATTTTTTTGCCTACCAAGCAGTGAATTGTTGAGCCTGAAGAGCCTGCATTGGAGGATGTCAGTGTTGAGTCTGGAATACCTGCAGTGGATAATTTCAGTGTTGAGGCTAAAGAACCTGCAGTGGACAATTGCAGTGTTGAGGCTAAAGACCCAGCGGTGGACAATTGTAGTGTTGAGGCTAAAAACCCAGCGGTGGTCAATTACAGTGTTGAGGGTAAAGACCCAGCAGTGGAGCATTGCAGTGTTGAGGCTAACAACCCAGGGATGGATAATTGCAGTGTTGGTTGAGGAAGAACACCCAGCAGTGGAGCATTTCAGTGTTGAGCCAAAAGAATCTGCAGTTGACAATTGCAGTGTTGAGGCTAAAGACCCTGCACTGGACAATTGCAGTGTTCAGTCTAAAGACCCAATGGTGGACAATTGCAGTGTGAAGGCTAAAAACCCAACTTTGGACAATTGCAGTGTTGAGGCTGAAGAACCTTTATGATAGCATTGCAGTATTGAGGACAAACACCCGGCAGTGGAGCAATACAGTGTTGAGCAGAAAAAACCTGCAGTGGACAATTGCAGTGTTAAGGCTAAAGACCCTGCAGTGGACATTTGCAGTGTTGAGGATGAACACAGAAGTAGTGCATTTCAGTCTTGAGCCTGTAGAACCAGCAGTGGAGAATTGCAATGTTGAGGCTGAAGAACCTGCATTGGTGAATTGCAGTGGTGAGGTAGAAGACCCAGCATTGTAGCATTGCAGTGTTGAAGATGAACAACCAACAAAGTTCACATTATTAGGAAGTGGGTCTCCCATACTGTTTGCCTATGCAATGAATGCAAGGCCTGCCCCAAATTTGGACGCACCCAAATACCACTTGGAAGAGACGTGGAGGAAGTCGTCCTAAAAATCTGTTTCCATTACAAAGGAGCGGGTCGCCTACACTTGTAATGCCCATACACTAAGTGTATGGGCTGACAAACAATTCCCCCTGGGGGGTACACATCAACATACTGTGTAAATATTTTTTGTTACGGATATCTTAAACACCCTTGCAAAACAATATAGTGGCTGTTGCATCACGGAACACGATCACCCTCGTGTTCTAGTGGTGGTGTCTGAAGAGATGTGGAGGATGGCCTCCGAAAAAAGGTCTTCCCAGTTTAAAAGAGCGGGTCTCCTATACTTGTAATCCCCATACACTAGGTGTATGAACTGGCAAACATTTCCCTCTGGGAGGTACACAGCAACCGACTGTGTAAATTATTGTTACGGACATCCTAAACACTCTTGCAAAACAATATAGTGGCTGTTGCATCACGGAACACGTTCACCCTCGTGTTCTAGTGGTGGTGTCTGAAGAGACATAGAGGATGGTCTCCGAAAAAGGTCTTCCCAGTTTAAAGGAGCGGGTCTCCTATTCTTGGAATGCCCACACACTAAGTGTATGGGCTGACAAACATTTCCCCCTGTGGGGTAGATATCAACATACTGTGTAAAAAAAATTAAGTAAAAGGGCATCAAAAACACCCTTTTACACAATAAGTTGGCTGTTGCATCACGGACCACGGTCACCATGTTGATCTAGTGGTGGTGGATGATGAGAATGAGGAGAAGGAGGAGGATAACACACCAAATAGCCAAAATCAGGAAGCATATACCCATGTGTGGGTGTGAAGAGGTGCATGTTAATACACCTCCCAAAAAAAGACACCGTATTGGAGGTTATGTTTCGCTGTTATCATTCGGTGGTGTACAGAAGTCTGCTCAATCTAGCCCTTGTTCATTTTTATAAGAGTCAGCCTCTCAGCATTTTCAGTTGACAGGCGGATGCGCTTATCAGTTATAATTCCACCAGCTGCACTAAAAATCCCGCTCTAACAAAACGTTAGCTGCACTGCAGGCCAGGACCTCCAAGGCGTAGAGAGCCAGTTCATGCCACGTGTCCAGCTTTTATACCCAATAAATAAAAGGCACAGAGGAATCATGGAGGATGTTGGTATGGTCAGCAAGTACTCCCTCAGCATCTTCCCAAACTTTCCACTTATTGTGACAGTACCCCGTGACTCTTTGCCAGGTCGATGGAAGGGTCTGAGAAAAATGACCCAGAACTCTGCCAGTGTTACCCTACATCTGCTGGATTGGAGTTGTGTCTCTCTCACCTCTACTCCTTGGTTGTCTATTAAACTGTGACCTTTGCCTCCAGCATTTTCAGATGGGAATTTTTTAATAATTCCACAACAATGGTCCTCTGGTACTGCAACATTTTAGTACACCTATCTGCATCTGGAAGAAGAGATTGAAAGTTCTCCTTGTAGCGTGGGTCTAGAAATGTCACCAACCAGTAATGAGTGTAAGTCTGCCATGCGTGTCCTCACCAACAGGACGACTGACCATGCTGTCCTCAAGCCATCCACACTGAACAGATGGTATGACAGTTGTGCTTGTAATACCATCTATAGCGCAGGAAAGTATCTCCTGTTCTTCCTCTTCCTCATTGTCAACCAAATACAGGCCAGATATTTGAAAGTGTGCTTGTTAGAACCCTCTTGTTAGGTTTTTTTCAGTTTGCTGGTCACATGACCTTTTTTTCCCTATTTAGTCTGGCTCCGCCCTTCTGGCTTTGCTGGACTTCATTGTATTATCTACTCTTAAGCTAGCCGGGTGCTTAGGTGCCTTACTCAGTCAGTTTTGCTTGATCTTAGGATCTCTAAGTAATTTGTTGTAATTTGTTTTCTGTTTAATTTTCCGTGCTACAATTTCTGTTAGGAGGTGTCCACCTTTTCTCCCAGTCCCTAGATCTTGTAGGGATTCCTCCCTCGCAACTATAGGTCTTCGTTCAGACTAGCTGAGGACTTTAGCGGGTCTGGTCGCAGGATCAGGTTCCCCGTTACATCGTAGGGATCCAGCTTAGTTCTATTGTAGGGACAGAATTCCCATCTTTCCTTAGTGCTTGTAGCAGATCATAACAGTGCTATCTGTCAGACGCCGATAGATGAGGCATCTGACAGAGATAGCACGCTTTCAAATATCTGGCCTGTATTTTTGTTTTTTTCCTGCACAATATTGTATAGAACTAGGGTAAGACACAGCAAAAACAGTTTGATGGAGGCCTGAAATGCCACAATTTGCAGCCCACAGATAGATGAGACGTGTGACCGAGATAGCCCACTGTAAAATATCTGGCCTGTATTTTTTATTTTTTTTGGCCCAGACAAATTGTGTCAATAAGTTGGCTATGATACAACAAAAAAAATCTTTGGAGGCTTGAAATGGCACAATTTTGAGCGCAATGATATGCAATCCGTGTGGCGGACAAATCACGGTGTAAAATATATGCCCTATAACAAAATATTTTTTGGCAGCTAAGTATTTTTTGGCCAGCAAAATAGTATCAAGAAATTATATAACACACTCCAAAACAATTTAACAGTACCACAAAAATGTCAAAAAATGTTGCGCACTCAGATGTGATGGCCGGGATGGGCAAAACCGTTTAAAATAGCCAGATTTTCACGCTGTACTATGAAAATAATCTGGCTGTATCGTGGCACCACAGGAGTTCGGTTGCCACAATGGCCTTGCCTCCCTCCAGGGGGGAGTAATGTCATGCCTGGAAGAAAAGAAGGGATCCCCTTAACAGGGAGTTCCAGCATACAACACAGTTCCTGCTCCAGGCCAGCAGGGGGAGCTCTAACCCGATTTTAGGAGAGCTGCTCTCTGGTCGGAAGCAGGACGTTACTAGTTAGTTAGTGCCTGAGCAGGGTTGACACAGGACATGTTGAGAGGAGCTGGGGGACAGGAGCTAAAGCTGAGCTCACCCCCAGGCTTGAGTGCCAGAGCCCGGGCCCCAGAGTCCGAGGCTGTGTGGGTACTAAAGCCCCAGCAGCAGAATCTGGAGGGCAGAAGACCGCAGATCCTCTGTCCCCAAATGATACTCGATGACACAGCAGCACATGTGAGCCGGAGACACCAAACAGGAGTGATCCCTGAAGCAGGCTACAGTTGCCTGTCATGCGAGTGGAGTTTAACCTAAGTAGCAGACAGAGAGAGGAACTTGAATAGAGTTTACAGCAGCAAGTACCTTAGAGAATACCGCTAGAGAGGACGCCTCACAACCCACCTAAATAAGGAGATTTCCAAACTGCATCCAGGCTGACCGACTCCACAACCATCTGTAACCTGAGCCCCGGACTGTACCTGCACAGCTCAGTAAAAGGTGTTGTGAACGCTCTGGATCTGACTTCTGAGTTTGGGCTCCCTCTGGTGGCTGCTGATAGTAATGAAGCTGCTTTGGCTGACAGAGGTCTATCAGCTGGGGACGATTGGCAATCAGGTGTTGCTGACTGGGGAAATATAAGTGAGCAACCTTCCCATAATCCTTGCCAGTGATTTGTTGCTTCCTGGTCTCTTTTGGAAGTCAGCTTGCTTCCTGCTTTGTCCTGCAACTTTCAGATAAGTTATTTGCTGTTTATTTCTTTAGCATTTGTTTTTGTCTATCTCAGTTTTCTGCCTTTTGGATTTGTGCAGCCAGGTTCCCCTGCGGGGGCCTGCACTGGACACTGTTTCTCATTTGCCACTGTTTATGTATTTTCAGTTTCCTGTTATTTCTGCATCCGCTGATTTGCTACCAGTTCACACCAGAGACAGTTTATGTATTTTCGGTTGCCTGCTATTTCAGTATCAGCTGATTTGCTACCAGTGCACACCATAGTCTGATCTAGCGGGGGAGAAATCGTGTGGTCTCAGTATTTTTGCATATCAGATAGGTTGAAGTTTTTTAGAGTTTTTGCCGGATTGCAGACAGTATTCTTTCCTGTCCTTTTCTATCTAGACAGTTTGGGCCCCAGCATTTGCTTGCTCTATTTTCTGCCAGTGTTTGTATTTCATCTTGTCTCACCGCCAATATATGTTTGGGGGCTACCTATTCCTTTGGGGGTCTGGGGGTCTACTCCGGGGCAGTTAACTTTCCACTTTATCTCTTTAGGCTTAGTTAGCTCTCCTGCTGTGTCGAGGCGTCTAGGGCACCGTAGGCACGTCCCACGGCTACTTCTAGTTGTGCTGTCAGTTTAGGGGTCTGCAATCCGCTAGTTACCAATCTCTCTGGGTGTCTGGTTGTTAAGCCTATTTTTGCTGCTGTCCTCCTCGGCTACCAAACCGTAACAGAATCACCGGCCAGACTGTAATTCTAGGGTACTCAAAAGAAGAAAAGAATAGTAAAAAAAAAAAAAAAAGGTTTCAGAATTTTTTATGTTTTTTCCTCTTTTTCTCTGGGGGCCGTAGGAGGATTTTTTTCTTTAATGGAAATTAAGCATTTGTCTGATCGTGTTGAGCAGCTCGCTGCTGAAGTTTGGAGTATTTCTGCCTATCTCACTCGGTTGTCTGCTGTGGAACCTAAGATCCCTATTTCTGATTTGTTTTTTGGGGATCGGTCTAAATTCTTGAACTTTAAGAATAATTGTAAATTGTTTTTTGCCTTGAAACCTAATTCCTCAGGGAACTCGGTGCAGCAGGTTAAAATTGTCATCTCCCTGTTGAGCAGCGACCCTCAGGATTGGGCGTTTTCACTGACACCTGGGGATCCTGTTTTGGCGAATGTTGTTGCGTTTTTTTAGGCTCTGTGGTTGTTATATGATGAACCTAATGTTATTGATCAAGCTGAGAAAACCTTATTGGCATTGAACCAGGGTCAGGAAGTGGCAGAGTTATATTGTCAGAAATTCCGAAAGTGGGCAGTCCTTACTAAACGGAACGATGATGCCCTAGCGGCTCTTTTTTGGTAGGGTCTGGCAGAGACCATGAAAGATGTTATGGTGGGATTTCCTGTCCCCTCAGGTCTCAACGATTCTATGTCATTAGCCATTCAAATTGACAGACGCTTGCGTGAACGTAAAACTATGCGAGAGGTGGTGATGCTTTTTGAACAGGCCTCTGAGCCCATGCAGTGTAATAGGGTTGTTTCTGGGGCGCAGCGTCGAGAATTTCGAAAGCGTAATAAGTTGAGCTTCTATTGTGGGGATGCTTCTCATACTATTTCCGTCTGCCCTAAGCGGGGAAGATGTTTTTCACGCTCATTTGTTTTGGGCAGAGTACAGCCTAAATTTCTCCTGACTGTTACCTTGATCTGCTCCTTGTCCTCATTTTCTGCTCAGGCTTTTGTCGATTCAGGAGCAGCCCTGAACCTGATAGATTTCGACTTTGCCAAACGTTGTGGCTTTACCATGGTACCCCTGAGGACTCCTATTCCTTTGCTGGGCATTGATTCTACCCCTTTGGCGGAGAAGAAACCCCAGTTTTGGACCCAGGTGATAATGCGGGTAGCCCCGGACCACCAAAAGAATTGTAAATTTTTGGTGTTACATAATTTACATGACATTATTGTACTGGGTTTTCCTTGGTTGCAGACCCATAATCCTGTTTTGGATTGGAAGTCAACGTCTGTGGTCAGTTGGGGTTGTCAATGTGTTCGTGGTGACACTCCTGTTTTTTCTACCTCTCCCCAGTCTCAGGATATCCCCGACTATTTGGCTGATTTTTCTGATGTGTTTAGTGAGAGTAAGTCTGCGTCCTTGCTTCCCCATAGGAGTTATGATTGCCCGATTGAGTTAGTGCCCGGTTGTAAATTTCCCAAGGGTCGGCTCTTCAATTTGCCTGTACCTGAGCATGATGCTATGCGATCTTATATCAAAGAGTCATTGGAGAAAGGTCATATTAGACCATCCTCTTCACCTTTAGGTGCCGGCTTTATCTTTGTGGCCAAAAACGATGGTTCATTGAGGCCATGTATTGACTATCGTCTCCTTAATAAGATCACTGTTAAATATCAGTATCCTTTAACCCTGATTTCCGATTTATTCTCCAGAGTTAAAGGTGCTAGTTGGTTTACCAAGCTTGACCTTAGGGGGCGTATAATCTTATTCGCATTAAGCACTGTGATAAATGGAAGATGGCGTTTAATACCCCTGAAGGGCATTTTGAGTACCTAGTGATGCCTTTTGGGCTCACTAATGCCCCTTCTGTCTTCCAATCTTTCATGAACGATATTTTCCGGGATTTTGTGGATAAATTTCTGATAGTTTATTTGGACGATATTTTGATTTTTTTCCAATGACTGGGATTCTCATGTGGAACGTGTTCAGATGGTATTCCGGATTTTGAGAGAAAATGCTTTGTATGTTAAGGGATCAAAATGTCTCTTTGGCGTACAGAAGGTTTCGTTTTTAGGATTCATTTTGTCTCCGTCTGCTATTGAAATGGACCCGGTCAAGGTTCAGGCCATTTGTGATTGGGTTCAGCCCACTTCATTGAAGGCTCTTCAGAGATTTTTGGGTTTTGCTAATTTTTACCGTAAATTTATAAGTAATTTTTCTGGTATTGTGAAACCACTGACTGATTTGACCAAAAAGGGCTCTGATGTGGTGAATTGGTCTCCAGAGGAAGTTTCAGCGTTTCAGGAGCTTAAGCGGAGATTCACTTCTGCTCCTGTTCTGCGGCAACCTGATGTTTCTATCCTATTTCAGGTGGAAATAGATGCTTCTGAGATTGGTGCCGGAGCCTTTTTTTCCAAAAGGGATCCTGTAACCTCTAAGATTAACCCTTGTGCCTTCTTCTCTCGAAAGTTTTCCCCAGCTGAACGTAATTATGATGTTGGGAATCAGGAATTATTGGCTATGAAGTGGGCATTGGAAGAGTGGAGACATTGGTTAGAGGGAGCCAAACATCAGGTTGTTATCCTCACTGACCACAAGAACCTGATCTATCTTGAATCAGCCAAGCCATTGAATCCTAGACAGGCCAGGTGGGCCTTGTTTTTCACGCGTTTTAATTTTGTGGTCTCCTTTCTACCGGGCACTAAGAATGTTAAGGCGGATGCCCTCTCTAGGAGTTTCTTTGCGGATTATCTTGATGTGACTGAGCCTACTGCCATTCTGAAGGAGGGTGTGGTTTTTTCCGCTATCTCATGCGATTTGAGACTGGTCCTGGAGGAATTTCAGGGGGATAAACCTGAACGTTGCCCTGTGGGGAAATTGTATGTCCTCAACCCATGGAGGAAGAAAGTGATGTCTGAGATTCATTGCTCCGCGTTGGCTGGTCATCCCGGTATTTTTGGTACCAGAGATTTGGTGAGTCAGTCCTTTTGGTGGCCCACTTTGTCTCGTGATGTCAGGAGTTTTGTGCAGTCCTGTGGGACTTGTTCTCAGTCCAAACCCTGCTCTCGCTCTAGTGGATTGTTAATGCCACTGCCTGTGCCCAGGAGACCATGGACCCATATCTCTATGGATTTTATTTCCGACCTCCCTGTCTCTCAGAGAATGACTGTTATCTGGGTGATTAATGATAGATTTTCCAAGATGGTCCATCTTGTGCCACTGCCGAAGTTGCCATCCTCTTTCGAGTTGGTGCCCTTGTTTTTTCAGTAGGTGGTTCGTTTGCACGGCATTCTGGAGAACATTGCGTCAGACAGGGGAGTCCAATTTGCTTCCAGATTTTGGAGAGCCTTTGTTCTAAACTGGGAATTCAGTTGTCTTTCTCCTCTGCATTTCACCCTCAGACCAATGGGCAGACTGAGAGAACAAATCAGACTTTGGAAATTTATTTGAGATGTTTTGTGTCTGCTGATCAAGATGACTGGGTCTCTTTTTTGCCTTTGGCTGAATTCGCTCTAAATAATAGGGCTAGTTCTGCCACTTTGATGTCCCCTTTTTTCTGCAATTTCGGGTTTCACCCTCGGTTTTCTTCAGGGCAGGTGGAGGCTTCTGTCTGTCTGGGTGTTGACTCTATGGCAGAGAGAATGCAGCAGATTTGGGATCAAGTAGTGGATAAGTTGTCTCTCACTCAGGAGAGGGCCCAACGGTTTGCCTACAGTCATAGAGCTGATGGTCCCCGGTTTAAAGCAGGTGACATGGTTTGGTTGTCCTCAAAAAAATATCCCTATGAGGGTTGCATCTCCAAAATTTAAGCCAAGGATCATTGGACCTTATCATGGAAATCCTTAATCCCGTTTCTTTCCTGTTGGCTCTTCCAGGGACGTTTAAAGGCACTGTCACACTTAGCGATCGCACTAGTGATCACGACAACAATACGACCTGGCGAGGACGCTAGTGCGATCGCTATGTGGTTGCTAGTTAGCTTCCAAACACATCTCATCAGTGATCTGTATAACGACCTCTGCGGTCGTTGGGAAAACCTAGTTCCACCTGCGACGCTGGTAAAGTCGTTTATAAAGGGTGTCACACTCAGCGATTCAGGCTCTCCAGCGGGACACCAACGACCAAAAAATGGCTCAGAACGTTCATGGGCGATCAACGACATCTCAGCAGGGGCCATATCACTTCTACATGTCACACACAGCTAAGTCGCAAACGAGATCGCTGCTGCGTCATAAAATCGGTGATGCAGTAGCGATCTCGTTAGCGATCTCGCTTAGTGTGACAGTACCTTTAGATTCACAACGTCTTCCATAAATCTTTATTGAAAAGGTTTGTTGAGCCTGTAGTTCCTATGGCTACGCCCCCCGAGCTTGTTTAGGTTGCGGGCAATCTGGAGTATGACGTAGATAAGATATTGGATTCTCGTCAGGTTAGATGAAGACTCCAGTACTTGGTCAAGTGGAAAGGTTATGGTCAGCAGGACAATTATTGGGTGTTTGCTTCTGACATCCATGCTGAGAGATAGGTTCACGCCTTTCACCGGGCTCATCCTGATCGGCCTGGTGGCGCAGTTGAGGGTTCGGTGACCCCTCCTCAAAAGGTGTTGTGAACACTCTGGATCTGACTTCTGAGTTTGGGCTCCCTCTGGTGGCTGCTGTGATTTGCTGCTTCCTGGTCTATTTTGGAAGTCAGCTTGTTTCCTGCTTTGTCCTGCAACTTTCAGATAAGTTATTTGCTGTTTATTTCTTTGGCATTTGTTTTTGTCTATCTCAGTTTTCTGCCTTTTGGATTTGTGCAGCCAGGTTCCCCTGCGGGGGCCTGCACTGGACACTGTTTCTCATTTGCCACTGTTTATGTATTTTCAGTTCCCTGTTATTTCTGCATCCGCTGATTTGCTACCAATTCACACCAGAGACAGTTTATGTATTTTCGGTTCCCTGCTATTTCAGTATCAGCTGATTTGCTACCAGTGCACACCAGAGTCTGATCTAGCGGGGGAGAGATCGTGTGGTCTCAGTATTTTTGCATACCAGATAGGTTTGAGTTTTTTAGCATTTTTGCCAGATTGCAGACAGTATTCTTTCCTGTCCTTCTCTATCTAGACAGTTTGGGCCTCAGCATTTGCTTGCTCTATTTTCTGCCTGTGTTTGTATTTCATCTTGTCTCACCACCAATATATGTTTGGGGGCTACCTATTCCTTTGGGGGTTTCCTCCGGG
Source organism: Oophaga pumilio (assembly GCA_009801035.1). NCBI lineage: Eukaryota > Metazoa > Chordata > Amphibia > Anura > Dendrobatidae > Oophaga > Oophaga pumilio. Next base: position 30,604 of record VIAB01026674.1, read on the forward strand.
GCAGTTAGCTTCCCCTTTCTCTCTTTAGGCTTAGTTAGCTCTCCTGCTGTGTCGAGGTGTCTAGGGCACCGTAGGCATGTCCCACGGCTACTTCTAGTTGTGCTGTCAGTTTAGGGGTCTGCAATCCGCTAGTTACCAATCTCTCTGGGTGTCTGGTTGTTAAGCCTATTTTTGCTACTGTCTTCCTCGGCTACCAAACCATAACAAAAAGGTAAAGGAAACTGCACTCTATTGTGTCTTCTGAATCTTTCCTGCGTCACCTGCCCTGCCTCAAATTTACCTCCAAAATTATCTTCAATATCCTAACTGCCCTGGGACATAGCCCTGCCTGTGGAGGGCTGAACCAACTCTGCTGCATCAACAACTTTTTCAGAGGACTGAATCTGCAGCGTCGGCTAACATCTTTATTGCTGAGTACCACAGGTGGCGTCACAAACACTTTATTACAAACTCTTTATCTTTTCCCTTTTTCATCATCATTCCCTTTTATTGGATGCCCAGGGCCACGGACCGAGTCACTGTTGCTGTGACGCTGCCCCTTTAAGAAGTGACCCAGTACCGAGTATCCCACTGCCGTGGCGGGCGCTCCAATTTGGCGTCACGAAAAAGGATCCGTACCCCAGCATAGCCGGGTACTGTATGCCATAGATTGTATTAAATTGTGTGAGCACCATTGCAGTGCCACGAGGCGTGCAGGAAGCAGAGAGAGGTGCGCCGTCATGGGAACAGGGAGCTGAGGCCTGGAATCCCGGCGCACACTGTTCATCCAGCCGACAGAGCAACAGCCTGGTAAGCCAGTGGAAATTCAGAGCCTGGCTAAGATTAACTATGGGGGGAAGAGAATGTCTAACGCAGGAGAAAATCTAGCAGCAGACGCCACCGCAGCCCCCATGGCGCAGCCAGATTTGGAGCCAGGTGCCGCCGCAGCTCCCATAGCATAGGAGAAACCGGTGGCTGGCGCAGCCGCAGCAACCAGAGCGCAGCAAGATCTGGCGACCGCCGCTGCAGTACCTATAATGCCGCTATCAATGCCATATATACCGATTGTGGCCTGGCTACCTCAATACTCAGGGGAGTCGCATACCCTGAGCGATTTCAAGGAGAGACTGTGCAGTTTATTTGAAGTGTACCCCCTGTCTGAAAGCCAAAAAGTAAACATTCTCATTGGACAGTTTACTTCTCTTTGAGCTACACCAGTTAAGTCCTCGCAGGACACTGATAAAGAGACTGTTAAGCAAGATCTGGCTAAGCTGAGGAGCACCTTTGACACCTGCATTGCAGCAGAAATAAAAATGACGTTCTTTGGGTGCAAAGGGTGCAGGACAGTACACGGGATTATGCCCTTAACCTTCAGGAGGTGCTGCAGGCCGTAAAGCAGATTGACCCAGACAGGGTGCAGGATGGAGACAGATTGTTAAAGGAGCAATTTATTGAGGGACTCCTATTCAGAACCCAAAGGACACAGCTGCTTATCATGGCCCTATCCTTATACAAAACCCTGATCTTAACTTTGCAGATTTTAAGGATAGGGCTATCCAGGTGCTGCACGAACCAAAGCTTAGCCGCTCAGCGCCCCCTAGGCGCCCAGCAATTACACCCTTCCCTCAGACCCCCGTTGAGGCTGACACACAGATCCTGGATAATAATCCATCTGCAGAACTACGTCTTTAAGTCCGGGAGCTGACCAAAGGTGTGGCTGCACTAGTCAAAACCGTGCAGTCCATGCAAGTGCCCCCGAAGGAGAAGATCCAGTTGGCCTCCAATCCAGATGACGTCCCGTGGCGACGGCGGAAGAGCTTTCCACCAATCAGAGGGTTGATACAGTAATTGCTACGACGAGGACGGATGACCCATTTGCCACCGCTGCAGCAAAGTGGGGCACATTGCAAGATTCTGCCATTTAAACGAGCAACCCCTGGGGCAGAGGGCCAACCCCCAGGAGTAGGACGATCAGGCCCACAGAACTGGCGAGACAAGTAAGTCGGAGGACTCCCAGTTGTGATTGACGGCATCCCAATGAACTCTTTACTGGACACTGGCTCTCAGGTGACAACTATGCCATATATTCTTTACAAACGGTACTGGGCTGACTCTGATCTTACTCGTGGCCCAGATGATGAGCTGACAGTAGTCGCCAGCAATGGTCAGCCTTTGCCACAGGTGGGGTATAAGAAGGTGATCATTAAGGTGGGGCGAGTAGAATTAAAAGCCCAAGGTATGATAATTGTAGACACTGATTGACGAGAATGTAACCCCATGATGACCTTAGGTACTAATGTGATAGAAAATTGTCTTGCCAAGGTTATTGTTTTGTTGCAACAGGTAGCCGAAACTGCTAGTTCCAGTGAGCAACAGGTCCTGCAAAAGGAAATCAAGGCGCTGATGCAAAGACAAAAGGTAGAGCTATCTGGCGGAAAAGTCAGCAGTGTCAGAGTGACTGATTCATTCCCCATTGCAATACCCCCAAGGAGTGAAATGTTAATTTAGTGTCGGGCAGCCATAGGCCTCAGGGGAAGAGATTACCAAGCCCTGGTAGAACCAGTGTACTCTGATAGTAGACCCACTGTCCTGACAGCCAGAGGGGTAGTCGATGTCCGCAGGGGGAGAGTGCGCATCTTAAATTGTGGGGAGGAGGAGGCCAAATTCCCTTGGTATGCCACCGTTGCTAAGTTGTTCACTGTCAATCGCAACGCAATTCAGACAGCAGAACCCTTGGTCTCGTCTGACCAGGCGGAGGACAATGGCTCTGCAAAAACAGCTGGAGGATTGGTGTCAGCAGCTGCACGTAGGCACTGACTCCACCCTTCCACATCAAAAGAATGGTCCAAGAGTTTGAATGGGTATTCAGCAAACACCATTTAGACTTTGGGCAGGTAAAAGGGGTCCAACATCATATCCCCACTGGAAATCATCCGCCGATTAAAGAGAGGTACCGGCCTCTACCCCCAGCTCACTATCAATGTGCCAAGTGTATATTACGGGAGACGAAAGAGGCTGGGGTGATCAGACAGTTGTAGCCCCTGGGCAGCTCCACTAGTCCTCGTTAGAAAAATGGTACAATGAGGATGTGTGTTGACTACAGGAAAATTAACAGCATTACCCACAAAGACGCCTAGGATAGAGGAATCACTAACTGCACTGAGAACCGCTAACTATTTCTCTACCTTAGATATCACTAGTGGGTATTGGCAGGTACCCGTGGCAGAGGCACCTTTGCAACAGACCACCTTTGCAACACCAATGGGCCTATCAGAATTCAACTACATGCCGTTTGGGCTTTGCAACGTGCCAGGAACGTTCCAGTGGTTGATGGAGTGCTGCCTCGGACACAAGAACTTCAAGACAGTTCTGTTGTACCTAAATGACGTCATTGTCTTCTCCAAGACCTACAAATACGATTTGGAGCACCTGGCCAAGGTGTTCGAAGCCCTGTCCAACTTTGACCTGAAAGTGAAACCGTCCAAATGCCACCTCCTGAAGCCAAAGGTGCAGTACCTAGGCCACGTGGTGAGCGTAGACGGCGTGGCACCAGACCCCGACAAAGTCACTGTTATACGGGATTGACAGGCCCAGCAACATTCATTAAATACGTCAGTTCCTCGGGTTGGTAGGCTACTACTGAAGGTTTATCAAGGGCTTCACTGAAATAGCCGCACCCCTGCAAAACCTTCTAGTGGGCAAGCCCAAGAAGGCCAGGAAGAATAGTCCTACGCTTGACTGGAATGACGAACTGGAAAAATCCTTCACTCGGTTAAAGTTGGCTCTTATGGGGGATGAAGTTCTGGCCTGCCCAGACTATGACCAACCATTCATCCTCTATACTGATGCCAGCAATGTGGGACAGGGAGCAGTACTGTCGCAGGTACAGAAAGTTAAAGAAAGAGTAATCTCCTATGCCAGCAGGAAATTTCGTCCCACTGAGAGGAACCCTGACAACTAAAGCTACTTTAAGCTGGAGTTCCTCGCCATAGTCTGGGCTGTGACCGAGCGATTCAAACTACCTAGCTGCAGCAACGTTTACCATCTTCACGGACAACAATCCGCTGACTCACTTGGAAACCACCGCAAAGCTAGGTGCGCTGGAGCAGCGGTGGATGGCCCAGCTGTCCAACTACGAGTTTACCATCGAGTACCGAGTGGGACATAAGAATGCCAATGCTGATGTGCTGTCCAGAATGCGCAACTTACCAGATGGGCAAGAAGATCCGGAAGCACTCGAAGAAATCGAGTTATCTGCCTTTCACCGGCCAGCTGCGGCCCAAAGCTCCCAATGGGTGAAAAACAAGTGCTACATCGTGAAAGAGACCCATTACCCCGCCATGAATGGGCAGAGACGCAGGATAGCAACCCAGCAGTCCGCCTGATAAAGGCGCTACTGACGCAAGCTGACTCGCGCCCCAATCCAGATGCTCCACAAGAGACCCAGCAGTTGTGGAAGGAAAAGGGGAAGCTATTCATCTATGAGGAAAAGCTGTGTCGAAGGAGTGTCAACGCCCGAACTCACGAACTGGTCTGGCAGGTGGTAGTCCGGAAGCCAGATGCGTTAATGTTCCTGGAAGCATACCACGATGGAGAAGGACACTTCGGAAGAAAGAAGTTGGAGGTCCTACTTCGCGAGAGATTCTACTGGGTTGGTATAAGGAAGGCCATTGAAGATTGGTGCCGGGAGTGAGGACCATACAACCTGCGCAGGAAGGATCGTAACAGCCAGCGAGCCCCATTACAGCCAATAATCACAAAACAGCTACTTGAATTGTTAGCCTTTGATGACGTGAAGCTAACCCCAAGCCGTTCAAGCTATGGAAGCCCTCACCATCGTTGACCATTACTCAAGGTTCCTGGTAGTCGTGCCTGTTAAGGACCAAACAGCAAAGACAGTGGCCAAAGCATTTCAACAACACCCAAGGCCAGGGTCGGATTAAGAACATGATGGGCCTGGAGCTGAAGGG
>VIAB01026675.1:22845-36391 GCA_009801035.1 Oophaga pumilio
TTCCAGAGGATTGGTATAATGTTTGTCTCTAAAAATGAGGTTTAATAAAAGCATTTATTTTGCCCCCATTTCCTATACTAATGAGGGCTTTGACTAGTCAATGGGGCTTTACTTGACCCTAATTAGTCAACCCTCTTACCATGTTATCACAAGGTTCAGAGGTGCACAGTGTATGATCGGAAGCTCAGAAGATGGATTTTGGTCATGCGCAGTGCGCCTGTGCAGTCGGGAAGCGTACACCAGGCTGCAGAGCTGCAGTGATGCTGCTGAAATGTGTGGCGATGATGACAGCTCCCGCAAATTATGTTATCACGCCGACAGGGTTGACTTCTCGGGGGCAATTAATGCCCCATCAATTAGTCGAAGCACTCATTAGCATAGAAAACAGGGCCAATATAAATGATTTTTTAAAACCTAATTTTTACAGAAAAACATTATACAGAGCTGGTCAAGCAGGAAATGTACTCATAAATAAGCTAATGCTGTTGGGTTGGAGGGCATGAGGGACATGACAGGTTCCCTTTCATTACTGTGTGGAAGCCAGAGTGAGGAACATACATTATCAGTTTATGGGGGCAAGTGGGCGATATTATTACAGCTGTAATATAATTTACTTTTTAGGAGACTGTTTTCCATGGGGTTAACAAAAGGGATGTCCTGTTACTGTACAGGGTGTAAATATGTTGCTTTTTTTCCTTCATCTGGCATAGTGTAGAACTTGGGGAATAAGTGGTGAATGTGCTCTAGAAATGATGAGCTCTAAATGACTGTTATTTCCTGCCAGGGCTGGCCTCAGCACCAGGCACATTCAGGCAAGTGTCGGGGCCCTGAGCAGGTGGGGGGGACCCACTCACAGTCGGGGACACCGGCATGCTATGGAGGACCCGGTGCCTGTGCCATTAAAGGGGGCCGGTGCCTCGAGCAGAGCAGCGGCCAGTGAGGAGAGGTGAGTATTTCATTTTTTATTTTTTTATGTTTGGCGCAATATATGGAGACCATCATATGGGGCCCATCATACACTGGAGTATCATATATGGGGCCCATAATACACTGGAGCATCATATATGGGGCCCATCATACACTGGAGCATCATATATGGCGCCCATTATATATGGAGCATTATATGGGGCCCATAATATACTGGAGAATCATATATAGGTCCATTATATGTGAAGCATTATATAGGGCCCATCATGCACTGAAGCATCATATATGGGGCCCATCATATACTGGAACATCATATGGGGCCCATTATATATGGAACATCACATGGGGCCCATTATATATGGAGCATCATTTGGGGCCTATTATATATGGAGCATCTTATAGGGTCCATTATATATGGAGCATTATATGGGGCCCATGATATATGGAGCATTATATGAGGCTCATTATTCTGTATGGAGCTCTATGTGGTGACCATAATACTGTATGGAGCAATATATGGAGCTCATTATACTGTATGGAGCAATATATGGGGCTCATTATTCTGAATGGAGCACTATGTGGTGCCCATAATACTGTATGGATGACTATACTATTTGTCTTTTGAGCTATTTTAGAATTTACATTAGATATCACTCATGTAATGTAAGAAGTAAGTGAAATGTTTGGCATTGTACTATACCTATATTTCTCTGCCATATCTGTGCATCATGAATTATGGTATGTGTTAAAGGGGCCCATTGAGACTCTTTCGCCCGGGGCCCATGAAAACCTGGAGCCGACCCTGTTTCCTGCAGAGACAAGTCCTGGCAGGAAGAAGTGATGGCGGTCTATGCCAGATAATGAAGAAAAGTGAAGATGAATGTCTTCATCTAAAGACTTCACTAGCGAGTCAGTGTATCACATGTGCATGCACACTTTAAACTATATACAGAGCTCCCATGTATGATGTCACTGCATTACCTGCACACTGACACTATATGCAGAGCTCCTGTGTATAATGTCACTGGTGACCACTGTATTACCAGTACACTGACAGTATATACAGTGCTCCTGTATATATCGCTGGGGATCATAAACTTTACATGATACACTCCTGTGTATAATGTCACTAGTGGTAATATCAATGTTTTTAGTATTATGGTTTTTACTCATGATCAGTATTGTAGTATCCAGTCACTATGTGGTGGCAATATGAGGTCTGGTCACGGTGTGGTGGTATTTCTCCCTTGTATGTAGTATTATTCGGTTACTATGTAGTGGTAATATGTGGTCAGGTCATAGTGTGGAAGTATGTGTCCCTGTATGTGGCATTTTTTGGTCATTATGTGGTGGTAACATGTGGTCTGATCCACTGTGTGGTGGTATTTCTCCCTTGTATGTGGTATTATACCTTTTTGTATCCAAATAAGGCCTTTAATGCAAACTACCACAATTGTACATCCCAGTTATGATAAGTGCACAGTACATGTGCAGAAGTTGACTGTATTTTAGAGTTGATGCTCCAATAAAACCTTTACAATGGCTAACAGGTATTTGCATATAGCTGTAGAGTGGGTTCCTACAGTCAATTCCACCTGTGGGCCCCAGACAGCCTAGTCTTACCTTGGGTCTCTCCCTGTACATGCTTATAAGGAGAGGCCCATCAGTCATTGGCAACAGTAAGGAAGAAGCCACCTGGGACCCATATATCAGATAAGTCTCCTGTGTGGTTTGGTCTGTGGCTTCTTTTAAAAGAGTATCGTAAACCATTTTTTTTAAGAAGTTAATATTGTTTTTAGTTTACTAAAAAAAAAAAAAAAATTATATTTTGTTATAAAGGTTGATCTTGATATATTTTATCTATTCTGAAGAAGCAAGTTGCTAGGTCATTTCTGCGGCACAGTGAATATTGTAAAAGGAAACCTAAAACAACAATAGTGAAATTGCATGCTCACCCTTATCTTACATGGTTAATTTCCCTTTTTCATATTCATTTATTCTTCTCCATATTCCAAAAGCCATCATTTTTAAATTTTTCTGTCAACATAGACATATGACAGCTTGTTTTTTGTGAGACAAATTGTATTTTTGATATAAACATACACGATGCAACATGAACTTTATTATTGCAAACGTTAAAAACGTAAGGTACTTAGCATTTTAAAGAACACTGTGGTAAAATTAATGTTGTCATTAAATAATACAGCCCAAAAGAAAAGTAGGGCCAGCACACCTTTAGTATTAAATTATTCTATAGGTGGAAAAATATTCTATGTGTCCGTAGACGTGGTTCAATGGCTTTTGCGCTGTTTGATTAAAAAACGCTAAATTTGTTAAATTTTTAACATTTGCAGCAATATTGGAGTTTATGTATTCATTAGTCGCAGTGTGTGATGTTCTTATAGTGGCCACGTAGTATATTTGCGCACCTGTAAGTTAATTTAATACTAAAGGTGTTGTTGCTCTATTTTTCACAGTGTACTTGAAAACAGGAAAAAAATTGCACTAAAATCGATGTGATGTGATAGCCTAAAGATTTTTCTCATCAAATCCCAAGAAAAAATCTAATTTAACAAATGCTCTATAGTAATTAAATATGTAGACAGCAATAGTACATGTACAGGTGCTTCTCAAAAAGTTAGAATATCATGAAAAAGTAAATTTATTAAAGTTCTTCAATACAAAAAATGAAACTCATATATTATATAGAGTTATTACGCACAGAGTGATCTATTTCAAGTGGTTATTTCTGTTAATATTGGTAATTGTGACTTACAGGAAATGAAAACCCAAAAGTCATTATCTCAGTTAATTAGAATACTTTATAACACCAGCTTAAAAAATGATTTTAAAATCCGAAATGTTGGCCTACTGAAATGCATTCAATACTTGGTCGGGGCTCTTTTTGCATCAATTATTGTATCAATGCAGTTCGGCATGGTGCTGATCAGCCTGTGGTACTGCTGAGGTGTTATGGAAGCCCATGTTGCTTTGATAGCAGCCATCAGCTCGTCTACATTGTTTTGTCTGGTGTCTCTCATCTTCCTCTTGACACTATCCCATAGATTCTCTACGGGATTAAGGACAGGCAAGTTTGCTGGCCAAGTTTGCTGGAATTGAGAGTGGACCCCATGTTGCGTTTTGAAAGTTTCTGATGTGCCTAAACAGTGTAAACCACCACAACTGTAACCATTTTGGAAACTAGATCACCCAAAGGAATTTATTTAGATATGTGGTGAGCACCGTGAAACCCCAGGTCCCTCACAGAAAATTATAATGTTGAGTTGTGAAAATAAAAATAAAATAAAATTGTTTTCCACAAAAATTATTTTTTACAATATGACTATGGGGCTTTTATTGGGGGTGTCTTATAGACGAATCTCCATTACTAACTCCTGAGCTTGATGTCTGTGGCCATAAAACAGCTCACACCAACCCGAACCATATTACCCCACTTGTCACTGCACTAGAGCAAATGGGAAGAGTGAGGCTAAGCTCAAGATTTGGCACATCTTATGGAAGCGCCATTTCTGTGGCAGCTGAGTGCTGATGTTGGCAACCTGAGACGGGGGCAAATATCCATGGCCCCTTCCCTGGCTAATAATATCAGCCCACAGATGTCTGTTTATCCTTTGCTGGTTACAATTTATAGGTGGACCCTATGCCTTTTTTCTTTCTGGTGTCCCCTTGGAAGTTAACCAGTAAAATCTAAGCATAAAGCTGTTAGCTAATATTAATAGCCTGGGAATATTTAGGGCTCATGGCCTCTTTCCCAGATTATTAATTGCAACCCCCAGCACTCGGCTTTACCACTATTTGTTATGAAAATTACATGGGAGTCCCGGCCATCTTTTTTTATTATTTTATTTATTTAAAGATAAAAAAATACAGGAAAAAGCACACAAAGCAATGATTATATAGCACACTGACATATTTCTATCTATCTGTCTGTCCATGTTTTTCCTCACTAACTCTATCTTTGAACATCTTTAATACATAACACTCTTAAAATTCTATCCTGCATTTCATTTCATATGTGTCACACTGACAGCATACGTATCTCATATATGCACACACGGATGGCACACGGACACGGACCACGGATATCACCAGTACTGTTTTTTCCAAGACCAAATTCACCAGAAAATCTGAAGGAGGCCTGAGACACCTTCTTTACCTTGAAAGGTATGGGGTAACTTCACCTCATGGGCCCACTACATACAGTCACTACTGACTTGCTCAATACATGTCTAGTGGATGTTGTTAATGGGTTAATGTACTAAATTTAATTACTGAATAATTTAATGAAGTTTAAAATATATTTAAATTAAAGTTCAGGCATTAAATAATGATTAATAACGTTGTTTTTTTTTCATGATTGACACGTAACTGCAGCATCAGTCTTTTTTGTTATTTTTTTTTTTACTATCCAGTATCTGTAAGTCACCTTGTTAGAATTACAGCTTTAATAACACAAATATGGGTTTGTTTGCTTTTTACCTAGAACATTGTGCATGATCGCTGTTGAATCTCCTCAGCGGGCTGTTTGACTATTTGTGATTCAGACAGATGTTTATACATAGAACAGACCAAGGCTCATCTAGAAGGGAAGTGTTTAAATTTAGCTCTTTAGTCGCTGTGCTATAAAACATAAATGCTTTCAAGTAGAAAATAAGTATTTTTTTATTCATCTTCTTCATAAATTCTGATTTAACCGACAAAAAATGTCTGTGAAACGGTTCGATTACCTCACATTATTATTAAGAAGCCATCTGTAAAAATGTAATACATTCAAATAGATGCAGCAATTTTAACCTATTAAGCCATTTTTAAACTTTCAAAGGGCTTTCAAATTTTGTATTGAATGCCTATAGTGATGGCTTTAGATATGACCTCAACACCACAAGTACAGTACAGACTATTGAAGTAGCTTTTCCCCCAATATTCTATTAAAGTCTATTTCTCCAAGTTAGAAGTAGGAAAGTCTTTAAACAAAGACAGTATTGAAACGTGTAAAGAGATGCAACATTAACTGCTTATAGAAGTCAAAATATATTCAATGCAAGGGTGCCGAATAGTCTACATGAGACACATTCTTTCAGTGTCAGTAGATAGTGCACTCTACTCAAGCCAAAACTCTGAAGTCAACAAACATTTAGTTAATGATAGAGATGATCAAATTGATCTGCTAGAAATTTGGTACAAGATGATATTATAAACTGGCATGTCCTGGCAAATTTGTACAATTTGCAATTTGATTTGTGTACATTGTTAAAAAAAAAGACATGACATCATGATCAACATTGCCAAAGATTGAATCAACTAGACAGCGGCCTTCATCCTCATGTCTTGCAGCTAGTATGTCACATGTTCTAGCCCAGCCAATAAAGGGATGACTGTCACGACCAATATAAAATATGTGGGCATAGAAATCATTGGCTATTTAAGTGTATTACAGTCTATGGCTAGGAGATCAGCATGTGCAGTTCATCACTGCTGATAGGGATAGAAAAATCTGAAACAGAGTGTGATGTACTAGTGCAACACTGGCACTAAAGATCGTAAAAACGTGTTTGGTAGCCTCAGTATTTAAATAAATACAGCGTCAGTCTGTGAGTCTGTGAATACAAATTGAAAGATTCATATGATAGGGAGATGCAGGACCTGCAAAGTCTGTGTGACTGTGAAGTAATTGATCCATCATCTAGTTCATTACAGAGGCTCATTAACACCTTTTTTTCATTTTTGATTCACTACAAACAAGAAAGTTTAAATTCCCTTAGTTCTAATTTTTGTACTGAAAATAAACAATGAAACCAAGGCTAATCTATCTGATAAGTATGTTTCCTGGTTTATTAGATGGACAAACCATAAGGAACATATGGAACTGTGCAGCTTACAATTTGTAAGTGTTTCAAAAAGGTTTTTTTGCACACTTTTTGATAGTCCAATATGACACCCATACATGTTGCACAAATACAGAGTCTTGCTCAGGGTCATAGATTTTTGAATGTGTACCTACTTTTCTTTTTGTGCTGTGACCATTTTATTAATGGGGTGTCTTTTTAAATCTTTAAATCAACAGGACAAATTTTACTTATTTAACTTTTTGCATTCCTGTTTTGGCAGTTAATTTAGCAACTATACACCATACAACAACAATGTGTGCTGTTGTCTGTGTTTCTTTCTGGGTTTGTACCTATCTAGCAATGTATAATGCATTTTTGTCAAATGGGTCAGAAGAGAGAAATTTAAAACAAGCAAAAATTGCAAACAATATTTAGAAAGTGTTAAACTTTCTAAAACAATTTTAAAATACTGCCGCATTTTATTTTCTTGGAACTTACATTCCTATCATCATATTTTTTTTTGATTGCAGCAGCTTTTTTTGTCAAGAAGGAGGAAATATAAAATAAATTTAAAAAGTTCAAAGTTTTGCCTATCTGTTTTACTAGTCCAAATTAACAATCGTACCTATCACAACAATACTGCTGGATGTTACAAAATCTGCATTATCAGAGAACATAACATTCCTGGTTAGATATTTTTTAAGTGTGGCAGGAGAAAAGCATTCAAATCTGAAAAACAATGTTAACTTTATACATATGGTTAATTTCTTGCATATCTGTTTTATTTGTCCAATATGGATTCCTCACACCCCACCCCATCATTGTGATCTGTTTCTGCATTTGAGAACTGTGTACTTATGCATTTGCTGTTACATCATACTTTTTGGGAAGGGAGAATAAATGTGATTAACAAAAAAATCTAAAAAAATAATTATAACATTAACCCCTTTACCCCTAAGCCTGTTTTCACCTTCATGATCAGTCCAAATTTTACAGTTCCCACCTGTATCTATTTATGTGGTATTAACTCTTGAACTCGACAATGGATCCCACCTGTAGCCTAGCTACCAGAGAGGACAGAGGGGGCTCTGTAGGACCCACCATGCTACTTTAACTGTATCTGCGTGCACAGCACGCCTATAAAGCTAGACTCAACCCCCAACACTGCCACTTGGCCGCTATGGGGCACTTGAGCAGTTGAATGGCCCACACCCGTCATCACAAGTTCAACTGTATTGATTGGCTTGATGCCGATACAGTTAAAAGCAATGATGAGAAAGGGCTCCCTCTACCGTCTTTCACCCTCTGCCTCTGATGTCAAAGATGCAGAAACTGACAGTGGGTGCAATGACATCAGTACATGGCGAGTGCTGTCCTTAGATGTGTGGCAGCTCAGAGCAGCGGGTGAATGAAGAGGAGAGTTGAGAACTGTATTTTTTATGGGAAGTGCGTTATACTGTATGGAGGCCTATGAGGAATGCGTTATACTACATAAAGGCCTAAGGGGAGAGCATTATACTATATAGAGGCCTTTGGGGCATGCATTATACTATATAGAGGCCTATAGGGAGTGCATTATACTATATGGAGGCTTATGGGGAGTGAATTATAATTTATGGAGGCCTATGGGTAGTGCATTCTGCTATAAGGAGGCCTATGTGGAGTGCATTTTACTATACGGAGGCCTATGGGGAATGCATTATACTATATAGAGGCCTATGGGGAATGCATTATACTATATGGAGGCCTATGGGGAATGCATTATACTATATGGAGGCCTGTGGTGAATCCATTATACTGTATGGAGGCCTATGTGGAATGGATTATACTGTACGGAGGCCTATGTGGAATGGATTATACAGTATGGAGGCCTATGGTGAATGCATTATACTGTATGGAGGCCTATGGGGAATGTATTATACTATATGGAGGCCTACGGTGAATGCATTATACTGTATGGAGGCCTATGGGGAGTGCATTATACTATATGGAGGCTTATGGGGAATGCATCATACTATACGGAGACCTATGAGAAGTGCATTATACAATATAGTGAGTGGAACAAGCATATTGGTACCAGGGAACTGTGGATGTCATAATAATCACACACAAAACCAGTGTCCAGAGCTATACAGTATTATTATTATTATACATTTTTATAGCGCCATTTATTCCATGGCGCTTTACATATGGAAAGGGAAAAATATAGACAGGTACAATAAACATGTGCTAGACAAGGGACACACAAGTACAGAAGGAGAGAGGACCCTGCCCGCGAGGGCTCACAGTCTGCGGGGATGGGTGAGAATACACTAGGAAAGGGTAGAGCTGGTCGTGCGATGGTTCAGATGGTATCGAATAGCTTGGGGTGCTCAGCCAAAAAGCATACCCTGTAGAACAAAATTTGTTGTCTCTATTATATTTTGCCCATGTTGGTTTTACTATATAGGCAAAACCATAAGACCTCTTAAAGCAAGGTTCTGAGAGCATTACCGCTTTAGTACATCAGGAAATGGTTAATTAAGACTTATAAAACATCTGCAAGAAAACACAATTCAGATCCAGAAACACTGCGCTTTCCAGGCAAAAAAGTGGTTAACTATCCATGTCAAGGTGGTGACTATCATAAATTATTATCGAGACAAGAGGCAAAATGGATAATGTATGCCAATGTGCAAAGACCCCTAGGCTTAAATGATAGATTAGATCTATCAGTATTACTCTGAAAAAAGACTCTCTACAAATGTTTTTAATTCCCTTATGTGTTTTCTTTTGTATTATCATATGTTTGACTGATTACCTATAGAACTGAGTTACCCTTTGTAATTGTGCACCTGAACCTGTAGAAGCGTTGGATTAATGCCAAACGGCCGTCGTCCTGATTGTCTCCTCGCATTTCTTTGCTTCCCTGCATACACTTGTCCATGTCCTGAAGTAAGAAATGGAGGACTTTTTTTTATCCTTTGCATCGTCTTATGCTGCACATACTATATAGCGAGACAAAAGGGCAGTGCATTAAACTATAGCGAGGCCTATGGGGGAAGCATTACACTATATAGAGGCCTACTGTGAAAGCATTATACAATATAGAGAGGCCTATGGGGAGTGCATTATACTATATGGAGGCCTATGGGGAGTGCATTATGCTATATGGAGAGCTATGTGGAATGCATTATACTATATAGAGGCCTATGGGGAGTGCATTACACTGTATAGAGGCATATGGGGAGTGCATTATACTGTATAAAGGCCTATGTGGAGTGCATTATACTATACAGAAACCTATAGGGAGTGCATTACACTGCATGGAGGCCTATGGGAAATGCATTATACAACATGGTGTCCTATGAGGAGTGCATTATACTATACAGAAGCCTATGAGGAGTGCAGTATACTATATGGAGTACTATAGGGTGTATTATACTATAAATTGGCTATTTAGGGGGCCATCATACAGAGAGGAGGCCATCATACAGTGTGGGAATTACAGTGAAGGGGCCATCATACAATGTGAGAGCTAATGTGGGGTCTTTGTACAATGTGGGGTCCATCATACACTGTTGAAACCATCAAACAGTATACTTCAGTGTTTCCCAAACTCCAGTCCTCACAGACCACACGGGTCATGTTGATGTAGGTTTTTGTAACCAGCATGGCAAAATTGACAGCTGCGAGCTGCAACTCCCAGCTGTCAGCTTTAGTATGGCTATTTATAAAGAATAGCGGGATCCCCACACCTTTTTTAAAAAGTATCAGAGAGATCACTGTTTGCATCAAGAGAAAAAGTCTCATGGTGCAGCGCTGAGCTCAGTGAGTTCACCACAGTGCTGAGCTCAGTGGTGAATTGCAATGAACACCCCTGCAGGACAATGATTCAAAACACACCAGCAAGTCCACCTCTGAATGCCTTAAGAAAAACAAAATTAAGACTTTGGAGTGGCTTTGTCCTGAGCCTAATCTGATTGAGACATAGTGGTAAAACCTTAAAAAAGCAGTTCATACTCAGAAACCCTCCTATGTGTCTGAATTAGAACAATTTTGCAAAGATGAGTGGGCAAAATTCCTCCAGAGCATTGAAAAAGACAGTTATTGCAAATGCTTAAATGCAATTGTTGCTGCTAAGGGTGACCCAACCAGTTGTTAGGTTTAGGGAGCAATCATCTTTTCACACAAGGTCTTGTAGTTTTGTATTTCATTTTCCCTTAATAATAAAGACCTTTATTTAAAAATTGCGTTTTGCGTTTACTCGTGTTATCTTTGTCTAATATTTACATTTGTTTGGTGATATGAAACATTTAAGTGTGACAAACATGCAAAAGAGTAGTAAATAGAGAAAAGGGGGAAAAAAATTTCCACACCACTGTATATTTTCTTCATAATTTTGTCCTTTTTTTATTTTTTTAAGAGTTTTACATTTTTTTTTACATTTTTTACCTTTTCACTTAGTCCCTGTGTGGGACTTTCACTTTCAGCAGTCTGATCATTGTTATAATACATTGCAATGCACTAGTATTGAAATGCATTATAACTGTCACTCTGCTCTCACACAAAGTTGATAGACAGTGCTCTAAGCATGGTCCAGTAAAAGAAACCTGGCACTCCAATGGATTCATTGAAGATAATTGTAATGCAGGCCACAATAGTACAAAAACAACAGACATTTCAGTCGACAAGACCTTCCTCAGTGTACCGACTGCTTTAAGTCGAGTTAGAGAAGTTTTGGGAATGTAAGAACACAGTGTTCATTTCAGTGGAATCCAAGCTAGTGAGAAAGACTGAAGCTTCTCTGGCTGGTCTGGTTACATTAATATCTCTTACAGATTTTTACTGCCTATCTGATGATGTATATGCGTGTGACATACATTTAACTACCCAATGGGAACTACTGATATATTTAGTGTCTTGATCACAATTATTTTCCTTTATTATATTGCCATAATTCGTTAACAATTATTATTTAGGATAACCTTTTTTGGTCACGTATACTTGATTGTTTTATGAACAGTAGTGCTACTTTTGTTCAAGGCATAGCAGGGTCATAGAGGGTGAGACAACATTGAGTGGGAGTGCCATATTGTTCCTGAGGGTGTCAACCTCTGAGTGAAGAAAGGAAAACCATCAGGCCAAAATTAGTGCCAAAATGCCCAATGCTCATTTGTGTGACCTACCCCTGTTTGACAAAGCCCCCCTTTTAAAAACTGTATAAATAAGGTTGTTGTAAATAGGAGGGTCTTTTGTTATGTTTCGGTAGCTGAGGAGAAATAGCAAAAATAGCAAAGTAGCAATACACCAGAGAGACTGGAACCAATTGGATTGCAGGACCCTAAACTAACCGCAACACTAGAAGTAGCTGTGGAGCGTACCTACGGTGATCCTAGATGCCTCGTCACAGCCGGAGAGATAGCTACACCTAAAGGCAGAAAGATGAAAGCTATCTACCCCGTAGCAGAACCCCTAAAGAAATAGGAAGCCCCCAAACATGTAATGGCGGTTAGACAAGAAGAAAATACGGACACAGACAGAAAATAGAATGAGCAAACGCTGGGGCCCAATCTGTCTAGATAGAAAAGTATAGGAAAGAATTCTGACTGCAACCCAAAAAACCCTGACAAAATACCAACACTTCTGATTAACAAAAAACCTGAGATTACACGATCTCTACCACCTAAATCAGATCTCTGGTGTAACACACAGCAATTCAGCAAATAAAAAGTGACAAAGGAACAGAGCAAAAGTGCAAACACAAACAGAGCACAATTGCAACACCAGGCCCCAAAAGGGGACTAGGCTGAAGTCTACTGCTAAGCAGCAAACAGCAAGGAAAATCCAACCAGAGGAAAAAAAAACAGCAAATCACTTATCTGAATGAGAGCAGGAATGCAAGACAAGTTCCAAGCAAGACCAGGAAGAACAATTGATTACCGGAAAGGCTGATGGGAACTCAGGTCACTTATATCAGACCATTCAGAGCCAGCTGAAGGCCATTCAGCAATTAGTTCATTATCCTCAGCAACCACCGGAGGCAGCCCCAGCTCAGAAGTCGCCTCCAGAGTATTCACAACAGTCTTTTTTGTGCTTTTTATTTACTTGGGACCTGAGTAGGTATCTATCTTTTGTTTTTAGGAGTGAGCTCTCTTCCTCTGCCTGCTTTCTAAATGCTGTGATCAATAATGATGGCAGCATTTAGGAGGTTTAGGAAGTAGTGAGAACCATGTGTCAGCTGTCAATTTAGATGAACACCTGGAGGTGATCACACAAAATCGCAAGGAGGTACCCAGTACGTCTAAGATCGAGGTAATTTCAAACCATGATGTACAGAATACGTCCAAGGTCATGAAGAGGTTAAATTTAGTAATTTTACCTTGCAGGTTTGTTTTCGCATACTTGTTGGAAAATTGGAGACACATACAGTACATTCAAAACTAATGTTATAGGCAATCTGTTGTTGCATTAGCCATACTGGCCCTCTTGTGTACCCTACATAAAATTTCATTATGACTTCACAGATTTCCATGGTGGGATAAATGTGAATATTTTTTTTTTTTGTAAATGGTACACCTGTGTTCAAAATGTATATTAAGTAAAAAATTTGCCTCCATTGCCTCTGGTAATTGTCTTAGTGGCGAAGAATTGGAGTGCTTAATGGAATATGCACTGCTCAAAAAATAGGAAAGGGAAAACTTAAACAACACAATATAACTCCAAGTAAATGTCACGCTGTCTAAAGATATGTATATAATGTCAGTAAACTATTCTTACAGAAACAACAC
>VIAB01026676.1:0-21332 GCA_009801035.1 Oophaga pumilio
ATATTTTTCGATACCGAGCAGTATCGCTCAACACTAGTAGGAAGCTGAAGTTGGATAACCAAATCCTGATGGATGATGTTGACAGCGGATCTGGAGTCTAACTGGGCTGCCGCAGAGAGAGATTTTTCTCCATAAGTTAGGGCGACATTGGTTAATAGTTTTGGAGAGCAATCTTTCTCACCTAGTGTCAACTATCTTACCAATTTAAGGTGCTGGTGTTTCCCAGCCTCACTGGGCATAGAGGAACATAATGTCCTTTATCTCACAGAATATGCACTCATTCTCTGTATACTTTCACTGCTGCTCTTGTACAGAAAGTTTAGCCTGCTGTACATTCATTAGCTCTATAGCTGGAGATGTGGCTTGCAGCAGCAAAGGGCACTGGAAGGTTGAGTGAACGGCTGGGTGGTCTTCTGATGTGATAAGATGCTTGAGCTTGTTCTAGAGCTCGCTCCTTGAAAAATAGATCAATTCTAGTAGCCAGGTTTATAAGGGCATCCAGGGAGGATGGTAGATTTCTTCCAGCCAATTCATTGTTAATTTGGCTGGTCAGACATTGCCATAAGGTTGCTACCAGCGGTTCTTCATTCCAAGCCAGCTCGGCACCCAGGGTATGGATGTGTACAGCATACTACTGAGCCATGGTGTCTGATGATGGTCTCAGAGTCAAAAGGGAAGAGGCAGCTGATGAGATCTGGCCTGGTTTCTTGGACACCACATGGAACATCACCAGCAACCTCCTTAAATTACAAGTCTCTGGACCTTCATGCTCTCAAATAGGATTTTCCCAAGCCAGGGCCTGGCCGGATAGCATAGAGACCATGAATGCAATTTTGGTCTCCTCTGGTGGAAAGAGATGGGCATGCGGCTTGAAATGGATTTGGCACTGGTTTATGAAGCCGCTTCTTTCCTTCAGATCTCCATTATAGGGGGACAGAAGTGAAAGCTGTTGCTTAGATTCTCCACCTGAAACTATAACCTTAGGCGATTCCCCAGGAGAGGCTGCCAGACCAGAGGAAGGATGACCTGACACGGTAGAGATGCAGGAAAGGGAGGCTGAGGTGGACGAATACTGTGACTGAGTTGATACAACACTGATCATCTGATTAAGCTGATCTTGATGCTCACACTGGAAACACACTTCTTTATGTATGATTTGAACATTAGACATGGGTTCATTGGGTACCAATTTGCCAGTGGGGTCCAAGACCTGAGCTTACTGTGACCGCAGTGGGTGTGGACCCACTGTGCCACTGCCCAGACTTACCTTGGATGGGCATGACTAAGCAGTTGCCTGGTCTTTGCTAGAGCCTCTGATGATGATAGGCATGGGCCTCAGGATAGCCACCAGGTGCCACTTCCCGTACTTGCAGCATCAGACCATTGAGTCAAGGCAGGTATACGCGGTACCGAGAGCACAGGCAGAGACATTCTAAGATAGTCTGAGATTGGGAAAGACAGCACAGGTTCAGGATACAAAGCTGAGGTCAGGAGCGGAGAGATCATATAGAAAGGGAGGGTTACGGGGTCGGTAACATGAGAAAAAAACAGGAACACGTCTTGACTGTAAGCTAGAACAGACTACTGACTAGCACCAAAGGTCAGGCAAGGAGTAGAGTGAGGAGCTGCCTAATATATCCTCTGCTGGCAGTGGATATGCCAAAGAAACTAATCTCTGCAGGACACAGCAGTTTTAAATTTCAGTAGAGATGGTCCGCACCTCCTTGTAGCTAGGTGGCGACAGCAGGAAGATGCAGCAGTGCTGTGGAGTGGTGCAAGAGGTAAACTCAGGGAGATGGCCTGACACGAAGGGAAGCAGAGCAGTGACCATAATGGGTACGACAGCACTGATAGGGCATGCAAGTTGCCGGCATGATAGTGTGTATGTCCTACACCATGTGTGTAGGGGGTTCAGCTACTGTGCTTGCTTCAAAAGCAACTTATACCTGCTATATTAAAGTGGACTAACAAATAAAGTAAAAAGTAAAACAAAAATTTAAACTTTTTAAAAATATAGAAATTTGTATCACCCCTCCTCTCCCCCATTAAATCTATGAAAATATAAAACAAAATAACCCAATTGGCAAACTTCTAGCAAGAAAATAATTAAAATACCAGAATTGCGTTTTCTTCAGTCACTACATTTCTCTAAAAAAATACAATTAAAAGCAATCCATATATCTCAAAATTGTATCAATCAAAACATAAACTCATTTTGCAAAAATAAGTTAAAAAGTTACACATCTCAGTAAAGTGCAGCACAAATCAACTTTTTTTTAATAACTGTTGTCACTGAATTTACAACTGATCCTGAAAAAAAAACAAGCCGTGATACGTCTATGTGAATGGGGGGTAAAATTTTTTTATTGCTTTTAGAGGAAAAAGTAAAAGAGTTATATCTAAAAATTGACCAGTCCTGAATGGATTAATTGGTGAAGGCCAGGGTGACTTGAGATAAGTCTCTCCAGGACAGGGTTTTTGAGTCGACAGATTCTTACAGGCAGATTGCATAAAGAAACTGAGTTAGAAATCAGGAGCATATTTGTTTCATGGCGCTTGCCTGAAAGTATAAAAAATGTTGTTATTTTGGGTCTGAAGATGCACAACGCATGCAATCCAGATGAGCCACTGGGATAAATTTGAAAGATCTAGTCTAATTTTAAGCTGTCTAAACAAAAGACAGAATTAATAAATTTGCCCCATCATGTCTCGTCAGCATACTTACACAGAATTAATGAAATCAAAACTAAACAAATGATGCATTCTCCAAGAAAAATGACCGAAAATGATTTAGTATTTTTTTCCTTTATAGGGAGATCACTACAGCCGGTCTGAAGAACACATTTAGTAATAGACTGAATTTATAGAACGGTGCATGTGTTTGCATAATAAGGTAGCCAGAATGAATATATTTGTTGGCTACTGATGGATATAACAAAGAGGAGACGTTAACGCATTCTATTCTATGTTTTCTATTCAGTGTTTTACTGTGATCCAGAAAGGAATGCTGGGTGATTTCAGCTCTGAATGCTTAAAGAGGTGGTCCGCTACAATTTATAAGTCGCTCATCGATTTAATCTTTTAAATAAATATTTTTGAAAATGCCATCTGTTGCCATATGTGCCTGTGAGCGGTGCTGCCGCTGCTTGCTCATTTTGCATCACTTGTCCCCGGCTGCAGCCGCCACTGATATCCGCTGATGTCACCTCAATTTCCGTTAGTAATGGAGAAGTGTCTATCAGACACCCCCATTAATAACCCAGTAATAAAAAACCCACAAACACAGAAAATATACTTTATTTGAATAAAGACTCTCCTACACTATCCCTTGTTCACCAATTTATCAAAAATCTTCTCACAAAGCTCCTCCGATGTAGTACATGTTGCCTGAATGCAGCTACGGCGACTGTAAGGCCGGCGTCACACTGGCGAGTGTGATGTGAGTTAGTCGCACGACTTTCTCGCATCAACACCCTGCACGGCCGCCCGCTCTTGGACCCAAGTGTGCGGCTGCATAGAAATACATGCAGCTGCACACTCGGGTCCGAGAGCGGGCGGCCGTGCCAGGTGTTGATGTGAGAAAGTCGTACGACTAACTCGCATCACACTCACCAGTGTGACGCTGGCCTTAATAGCAGTAACGTACAGCTATTCACCGGTGCCGGGTGCTGACGACAATCCTCATCAGTGTCGCCGGGTCTCACTAAGCGCAGCGTCATTTTTTAAAATGATTTATTTGTTTAGCTAGACATGGCTATGGCGTTAGTGTGCATGGCAGGCAATCCCCGTATGTTCATTGGCTATCTAACAGTTGGGAAACATGCAGGACGGGGACTTGCTCATGGCTCCCGTGCACCCACGATACTTGATCGAGTAATGAGCGTACCCGAGCACCCTGATGCTCGATCGAGTGTCAAGTCGTGAAGGGCACGCTCGCTCATCACTAGACTTTGTTGCATGTTTTATAACATTTTATCCAGAGTAGTGTATCCTGCCCAAACTGCTCTGTGTCTGAGCTACTGTAAATTGATTTAATGATTAATGGAGTGAGTTGGATATCTGTTATCCCTTATTTATCAATTAACTTAAGAGCTACAAGAAGCCTAAGCTCAGAGGAACTTGAATGTTCACAATGGCAGGCCATGCAGTTTATGAAATTGCTAATGCGTGTTGTCCGGGTGCTCTCATCCAGCTGAATGACTAAAAGATTTAATGTATGGTTGCATGCTCTCTGTAACTGCTGCCGATAACAGTCCATTACACTACAACTCTTCTCCTCAATCGAGCTAAAATAAAATGACGGTGTTGAAAGTAGTGGTAGCAAATGGTTAATGGCCAATATTAGACCTGTCACCACCTTCGTCAAGTTATTTTGCTGCATTTAGTAAACCATTATAAATCACACATTTCAAGTCACAATCGTCCGCAAGCGACTAACACCATTATATGGAAGGTGTCTTTCATAAGTTCTATTTGAGATTTGCAAATTAGTTCATGATGTGCCAGCCATTGGGTAAAGATTTAATGAATCAATTTTCAAGATTTTCTTTAGTTAACTGGTAATGATAAGTCTATTTTTCCTATTTTCTAGAGACCCTTCTGGCATCTGGTAGGCATGATATGGGTACCAAAATGGTAGAGTTATATGTGCAATATTCGGATTGGTGTTACTGGACAGACTTCACTATCTTATTGGTAGACCTCTTGTACTCACTGTTACAAGGAAAAACAAGTTAGCCCTTTGGAATTGAGTAGATTTAAGAGATGAGATTGGGAGAGTGGATTTCAGAGGTGCTTTGTCTATCAAATAAAGGTACACTAAGCCAGGCTACTAATAAATCTGTTTAGTTAGTTTTAGAGATGATCGAATCTGCCAAAATACTAATTCGTAAAATCGTGTGGATTTTGAATAGAAATCAGCAGCAAAGTAAACATAGCATGTAAAAAAAGCAAGAACTACTCACCTAACTGCTCACCTGTCCCATCGTCCAGTACTTTCTTTTCTCCTTTCTCCGTTGAGTGCATACTCTTCGGCCTGCTGGCTTCCAGCTCATCTAGGCCTCAAATCTCACTGTGCACGGCAGCACTCGAGAAACACTGGTGGTACTATGTCTTTGCATTGTGACTACACAATGTGCACCTCAATGGCACGATGCACAGTGACATCAGAAGCCCCATTGAGCCGGAAGCCATGGCGTGGAGTGAAGAGGCCAAAGAGAATGGGCAAGACAAAGGAAGGGGAAAAGAAGAGGACTGGAGTGGACAGCACCCAGCTGGAGTGATGGAATAGGTTATCTGTGAGCTCAGTATTATTTTTTCAACTGTTTGCCCAGCATTCTATAATTCAGTAAAGTGTCAGACACCATTTTGCTGAATTATTCTACAGCAAATTGCAAAAAAAATCTGTATTTTGTAGGATAAACATTTTTGCAAAATTAGATTAATATACATTAGCACTCTAATTAATTTTCTCATTCTGATGAATACAAAGTTTTATAGAATTCGAGGAGGATTCAGTTTCACTCTAATGAATTCACTCATCTCTGGTTAGTTGTGCACCGTGCCTCCAGGAAACAAACTTTCAGAAGAATGAAGACAGAAGACTGTTATAAAGACTCAAGAAGCTAGAAATGACTACAAAAGCCTTGCTGAAGACCTAGGCGCATACAAATCAGCTGGTAGGGCTTTTTTACATATCGTTTCTTGTTTCTTTGTATGTGCTATCCATTATTTTTTGATAGATCACAGATCCATTACAATTAATGTCCTTATTTTGTGGACAAAATAAAAACCCCAAAACTGAAACATCGTGTCATTCCACATCATCACAGCTCTGGAACAAATGCCAATACTACGGAAATGGCGCCGGCATGGGAGGTGAGGATATGCTTCATTATTTTATTGGCGCATGACATATAGTTTAAGAAGGTGTTGTCTGTTGTGTTACGGTAACTGAGGAGTGCAGGAAAAAAGGCAATACACCAGAGAAGTTGGAAACTATGAGATTGCAGTACCCTGACTAACCACCGCAACTAGAGGCAGCCGTGGAGCGTTCCTACGATGGTCCTAGACGCCTCGTCACAGCCTGAGAAACTATCTACACCTGCAGATAGAAATAGGAAAGCTATCTGCCCCGGAGCAGAACCCCAAAGACAATAGGAAGCCCCCAAACATGTAATGGCGGTTAGACAAGAGGAAACACAAACACAGTAAGAAAATAGTATGAGCAAACGCTGGGGCCCAAACTATCTAAATAGAAAAGGATAGGAAGGGTACTTACTGCAATCTCCAAAAACCCTGAAAACAAACCAACAATACTAATTTCAAAATCACCTGAGATCACACGACCTCTACCACCTAAATTAGCTCTCTTGGTGCAGCAAAAGGAAAACAGCAGCCACTGAATAAAACTGGAAAAAGCAAAAGTACTTACATCAGTGGCTGTACAAAACTGAGAGGGCAAAAGCCCCCAGAAGGGACCAGAAGGTCCCCACAGAAAAGCAGGACAAAATACAAAAATATAGCAAAAACACAAAATAAGAAAATGTCTTATCTGAAAGCAGGAGATGCAGACACGACACAGCAGGCTACAAGGGAAACTGGAAAGAAGGATTCAGACCAGAACAATTGATCACCGGCAACCCTGATGGGGAAATGACTCCCTTATATAGGACCAATCCGTGGCACCTGATACCCAGTCCTCACAATCCTCATTAGTACCGCTTGTAACCACCAAAGGGAGCCCCTGCTCAGAACTTATCCCAAACCAATTCACAACAGTTGTCCTAGTATTGTGGACAACCCCTTAAAAGCAACAGTTCCAAAAGATGATCTTAACTGCCATATTTGCAAGTGTTTTTTTACAGCTGAACTGGTTTAACTATGTATGTGGTTTCTTATTTGCCAATTCTCTTTTATATTAATTTTTTTATGAAATTATCCTTTGATGGGTTACTCTATAGTTCTATAGGAATGCAGAATCATAAAGCACGAAAAAGTCATTTACTAGTTATCTAAGGGGACGATGTAATGACAGAAGGTAAACTAAAGACTTATTCACATGTCTGCGGTGCACTGTTAGGAAATACAGTTGTGCTCAAAAGTTTACATACCCAGGCAGAATTTTTGCTTTCTTGGCCTTTTTTCAGAGAATATGAATGATAACACCAAAACTTTTTCCCCACTCATGGTTAGTGGTTGTGTGAAGCCATTTATTGTCAAACTACTGTGTTTTCTCTTTCTAATTCATAATCACAACCCAAAACATCCAAATGATCCTGATCAAAAGTTTCATACCCCGTTTCTTAATACCGTGTATTGCCCCCTCTAACATCAATGACAGCTAGAAGTCTTTTGTGGTAGTTGTGGATGATTTTTTCAGATGGTAAAGCTGCCCACTCTTCTTGGTAAAAAGCTTCCAGTTCCTGTAAATTCCTCGGCTGTCTAGCATGAACTGCGCACTTGAGGTCTCCCCAGAGAGGCTCAATGATATTGAGGTCAGGAGACTGAGATGGCCACTCCACAACCTTCACTTTGTTCTGCTGTAGCCAATGACAGGTTTACTTGGCCTTGTGTTTTGGATTATTGTTATGTTGGAACGTCCAAGTACATCCCATGCTCAGCTTCTGGGCTGATGATTGCAAATTTGCCTCGAATATTTGCTGATAACGTGCTGCATTCATCTTTCCTTCAACTTTGACCAAGTTTCCTGTGCCTTTGTAGCTCACACATCCCCAAAACATCAGCAATCCATCTCCATGCTTTACAGAAGGAATGGTGTTCCTTTCATCATAAGCCTTCTCTCCAAATGTAACGTTTATGGTTGTGGCCAAAAAGTTAAATTTTGGTCTCATTACTCCAAATTACCTTGTTCCGGAAGTTTTGAGGCTTGTCTCTGTGCTTTTTTGCAAATTGTAGGCAAGAAACTTTGTGGCATTTTCACCGTAATGGCTTTCTTTTAGCGACTCAACCATGCAGCCCATTTTTCTTCAAGTGCCTCCTTACTGTGCATCTTGAAACAGCCACATCTCTAGTTTTCAGAGAGTCCAGTATTTCAGATGATGTGATTTGTGAGTTTATCTTTACATCCCAATTTTCCTGGTTTTTGTGGACAAAATTTTTGTTGATCTACCTGACCGTGGTTTTATTTTTACAGAGCCCCTGATTTTCAATTTGTTAATCACAGTTTGAATGGTGCTGACTGGCATTATCAATTCCTTGGACACAGGTGAGGATGTTACCATTTAAACCCATTTGTGTCAACTTTTACACATGTTATCAGTCCAAAATCACCAGGGTATGTGTTAGGGTTCGAGTTCCCTCTGCTGCACAAGGGGAGTCTCGAACCAGTTCCACTGCGGTCCCCCATTCGTCTCCGTCCGCAGTGGAGCCTGCTCAGCTTAGACATCAGTCCCAGCGTCTTGCCCAGTCTAACAGTGTGCAGAGGATTACTGCTGTTCCTCCAGGTTCTGCTATTGTGGCCAGTACTGGTTAGTGGCGAGCAGACGCCTTTAGGACAAAGTCCTTGTTTTCCCCTTCTGAGCATGCCCAGAGTGAGATCTCTCATTGGAGATCAGGGGTCACATGCTCTGTTACTGCAGCAGCTCCTATTGGTCCGACAGGAAGGTCCTGTGACTACTGGTGTTCTGGAACAAGTTTCATTGGTCCTTGTTTCTGGCAGGTCCTGTACCTATTGCTATAAAAGGGTAGCATGGCTGGGCCGCCATGCGCTAATATCAATCGTCATATGCTTTGCGCCAGTGTGTACATGCGTGTGTGTGGTTAGGGCCCGGCTGAAATAAGCCCCTAGAATACCGACTTAATCGGTGAGGAGTTTGGTATGCTAGCTGGTCAGGGTCGGTGTCCTAGATGCCCTAGATTACCGGCATAACCGGTGAGGAGTTTGATTGCCGTATTCAGGGCCTGGCGTTCAGACGCCATAGATTGCGGGTGTCTCCCGCGAGGACATTAGCGCATTATCACGTTCTATGTTCGCTTAGCGGTCAACTGTGTACCTGGGTGCCTGACAGGACACAGAAGTTTTTCTCAGTGGCTCTGTGACGTAACAGGGTTCGCTGTCAACGCTAGACAGAGCCCTAGCGTGTTAATTTTGCGACTCAGTGGTGTTAAGTGAGTTCGCACACATCACGATAGAGCGCTGCGGCACTCCTTCTAGAGGCTCTGTGGAAAAACAGAGTTTGCACATATTGCCACAGTGCGTTACGGCGTTTATTTTGGCGACTCTGCGGGATTACAGAGTTTGCTTCTTGCGCCATTTTACTAGCAGCAGGCTCCGCCTGCACGGTGGACCCCGGGCTGCGAACGCACCTCTTTAAATCATATATTTGGTGCGTTCTGCAGACCCTAACAGTATGTAAACTTTTGATCAGGGTCATTTGGATGTTTTGGGTTGTCATTACGATTTAAAAAGAGAAAACACAGTCGTTTGACTTTTATGATTGCTACTTCAAATAGCTAGTGTTGTAATTCAAGTCCTCTTTTTCAGTGAAGAGACAATTTGCATATTAAATTTCACAGAGATTTGCATGGCCTTAATCTCTTGGCACTCTGTACAAGGAAACACATTACCCCTTAGATCACTTAGAGGCCTCTCATATAGCCAAATCAGACCTCTTGCTTTGAAATGATGGGTGGAAAACACCCCAGAACACATCTTAAAATGCAGTGTCCCTGCATCCCATGTCATGTGACAAGGCTTCTTGAAGGGTTGATATAGGGATTGCTATTTCCAATAAGTAACAATCAAGTTCAAGCCCTCTTCCTGAAGAGACAATTTGCAATGTAAAATTTGACACATTGCTATTGTGCTATCCAAGTTGACTCTATTCAGAATAGATCTTCAATACTGTCATTGTGGAAATCACATTATAACTAGTACATACTAAATGGCCATAACTAACAGCTCCTGTCGATAGCCACACTCCTGAGGTTCACAAGGCACATGATGCTCTCAAGCCACTGGTTGGGGCCCACTGTCCTAGACTTATCAAAGCAAAGCTTTATCCTTTTGGAATATGTTTGTCAAAGTCTTACATTCCCAGCTGTTTTAAAAGCCTGAGTTAACTACACTCTCAAATAAAGCTGTGAACAAAAAAAAGCACAGAATTCATTTTTCATATGGCACGCTTACCGGTGGTATTCAACAATATTCACATCGAGTTCCATAATTTGTCAATATGTTTTGTAGGAGCTTTCCAATCTGCCCCATTGATGGAAAACTCTGAATGTGATGTGATTTTAGCCTCTTTTAGTAAATACAGAACCTGCTAAAAGTAAAAAAAAAAACATTTTTAAGCATTTAGTAACTGAAAATCAGCAATGGTAATAATAAACAATTTATAAATTTTGAAAGTAAGAAATATTTATACTGATGCATTGATAAATCACTTTTCTTCAAGCATTGTTTAAATGTAACTGTCTAATTGTTTCCTTCATTCTATAAGACCATGCAAGACAAATTAGAAAACTTTGTAGACATGGTAAATAAGGCAGCACTTACATAAATGCCAGTGTTGGAGGGAGGAAATTAATAGTAATCAATAACGTGACCTACAGCTAGCATTGCTGTTATAGAACTTCTCAATTGGAAAAGTATGGAATTGGAGGTTTATTTCATTAGCATTTGTATATGAAGTTTAATGGGATTTTATTTCACTGCATGGTGAATGCAAGGGTTTTGTTTGAAAAATATAATACTTAATCTAAAACTGATATGTGGTGTCTCTTGATATAATAGTTTCTGCTTATCTTAAAGTTCTCGCTTTAAAGTAAATAGGACCAAAAATAAGGGAATGGAATTTTAAGGGAATGTAAAAAAGTAGAAGTTGAAGAAGCACTTCCATCAATGTTTTTATCCTCTTAATATACTGCAATCACCATTGTGACAACACCGCCTTTATTCTTAATTATGGCAGACGTTTTATTCATTAGGCCCAGGGACCTGAGCCATTGTTCATATTAGACTGAACGTTGACTCTTATTGTAGGTTGAATTGATGTTTGTTGATTTGTTGAATGGTTGCTGACTACCTATTGTATCAGTCATTTCAGCTTATTGGTCTGCTATCCTTGAAGGACAAAGGCGCAGATTAATTGAACAAATAATTTTTTTTTAATATATTGATTACCCATTGTAATAATCCTTGCAGCTTGTTGTTCTGCAAACACTGAAGGATAGCAGTGGGTATAAAAAGGATCTAACTCCTTCTACAGAGATACTCTGCTGAACAAGAGCCACGGAACCATGGCACCTACTGTAAAAATACAGATCTGCTCCACTGACCATTACTAAACTCTCAAAGACATTTGGAGATCCCAGGTAGGGACAATCAAGTCAACTGTACACATACATCAATGTACTCTGTCAGCTTCCTAAGCTTGCTGCTACCTCCTCTCTATTCGTGCCCAGCAAAGGCGGGGTGCAGCTGGTTACAGTAGTTGGCCCTGGAAGCTCTCAGTCACAGATGTTCTAATTCCTGGTGCGCAAGCATAAGGCTACTGTCACACATCAGTTTTTTTACGTCAGGCGCGATCCGGCGTGTTTTTAAAAAAACGGATCCGGTACCGGATGCGTATTTTTGTAATTGACTTTCATTATTGCCAGATCGCGCCTGATGTCGTTGCCTTGTATCCGTTTTTGGCCGGATCCGGCTGAAATGTACATTCCGGCGGCCGGACAAAACGGTCACTGCAACATTTTTTTTTTTCCGGAGCCGCCTGATAGTGCCTGAATCAGCGCATCAGGCGTCCGGAAATAATAGAAGTCTATGAAACTGGACTAGTCTTTTGTGCAATACGTCAAAAGACTGTTCCGGGTCCTGGAAATCAAGGACTACTACTACTACTACTTCCACTCTCTCCTCGGTCCGGACATGCATACCTGCATTTTCCGGCTGCAAAACTTCTTTTTCCGGGTTCAAAAGTTCAGGTCGGATCTAGCAAAAAAACTGATCCGTTGCATCAGTTTTTTCATTTCAGCGCCGGATCCGTCCTATCAGGTATTCGACGAATTATGCCTGACACAAAAAAACTGATGTGAGAAAGCAGCCTAAGGGTGAGATTCTGTAATTTTCATCATCTTGTGTATTTGCTAGGACTGTACTACTTGTTATTGACTCTTAATGGTCCAATAAATTATTATCATAGTGTGTTACCCTCACCCTGTGTTATCTGAGTAGTATTATGCCCATGGGAAAGGAGTACGGTCATTCAGTGGGATGAGCCCTGGTCCGTACGGTCTTTCTGAAGACTGCTAGGCAGGGCAGAACTGGTCATCTGGCAATTCTGGCAAATGCCAGAAGGGCCTGACTGGTTATGAGCTGCCTTGTCTGCTACGTTAACAGAATCGGTGTTCTCAAAACCCCCATACTGTTAACAGTTGTGACAAAGCACAAAGTTGCTGACTCCATCACTTATCCCAGCAGGCCGTGGGTATCATTAGAAATATTTGTCTTGTAGTAAATCTTGCTTTCCTCCTTTCCTCCATCCAGGGTAATATTAATAATACATTCCATCTGGTGCTTGGGGATACTGACAGCATGGGCCTGTGTGATTTCAAATGCCAGGGCTGAATTTCAGTCTCAGTTTGTACCTGCAGCTAGGCCAGTGGATGAAAGCATCCACTGACCCTCGTGTCTCCACAATCATATTATATATTATCATATTACATCATCATATTATATAGCATATCATATATTATATAGCAATCATCACATTATATTGCAAATTATTTAGCATTTTGTACTATATTGCTCTTTTTGCCTTTCTACTCAGTTAATTCTTCTCTTGTCTTTGCTCTGTGTAAAGACAGGAAATCTCTTTTCCCGAATGAAGCATACAAAACCAAAGATAAAATAGATTTTACTAGAAAAAATGTTAGGAAACATTCTTTTCTGTATAATGACTTATATAAAAGTAGCAGTGGGTGAACCCGTGGATGTTCGGGTCCGGTGAGTTCGGGCGAATATCTGAAAAAAGTTTGGTTCAGGTACCAGAACCCAGACCCCATTCAGATGAATGAGGGTACCCAACATCCATTGTTTGTCACATGTCAGCACAGAAAACAAGGGCTATTATAAGCTGTAAGATCATTATCACTGGTTAGAGATCTGCGATTCCCACGCTATAAGAAGACAGCATGAGTCAGCATCTGGTACTGGCTGTAAAAAGGTTGCTGCCGGTCACAGGCAATGGCTGATGAGAGAGTAATACTCTCATCAGTGTACACCTGCTGTCCCTGATAACAGCAAGAGCAGGCTCCGCTGATGGGCGTCTGTGCTATAAATATTTTTTTTTTAAATTACGTGGGGTCTCTTCTATTTTTGATAATCAGCGCAGGCCAAACTGACAACTGCGGCTGCAACCCTTAGCTGTCAGCTAAAGCAGACAGCTGCGTGCTGGTATTCTCTGACTGGTAAAGGGCCATGGATATAAGACCCCCCAGCCTAAAAATAGCAGCCACCAGTCACCCCACAAAAGGCGCATCTATTAGATGCGCCAATTCTGGCGCTTTGCCCGGCTCTTCCCACTTGACCTGGTGCGGTGGGAAGTAAGGTAATATTTGTGGGGTTGATGTCAGCTGTTTTAAGACCACTGACATCAAACCCACATGTTAGTAATGTAAAGTTGTCTATGAGACACCGTCATTACTAACTCCATAGTTAGATTGTAAAAAAAAAATCCACAGCCAGAATAAAGTCCTCTATAGCGATGGGTGATACCCTGGATGTTCGGTTCGGCCGAACATTTTAAAAAAGTTCTATTCGGGTCCCGAACATTCATTGTTTGAAGATCCCCCTACAAGCCCGCTCCGAGAATCTCATTAACTCAAAATTGAAAATAAAGGTTAAAGAACAACCGTAAGACGGATTTAATCAACCCAGGTACAATTTTAATCAGTATAATGGCGCCAACCTGACACTGTATGTAGGTTACTGTGCACAATCCTGCTGACAGGTTCCCTTTAAGCACTGATTTATTTTGAGCACTAGCACTTTATCACATTGTTATGTCAATTGTTGGTCATCATATGGCTTTTATTCCAAAGGTTATTAAGTGATATCATTAAAAGTTATATTTTATTTTAATTAGCATATGCTCTCTTCCTGCTGAATACTCGACTACTGCTCAGGCTGAAAGTCGTCAGGCACTTGCTGATTATGGTACAAGAATCTTGTGATTTTGCACAAGATTGACCTTCCTGTAGATCTTCAATTCATGAAGCTGCCATGGCTCGAAATTTAGCCACTTTGTTTGCCACTCCAGAAAAGATAAATTCCTGACGCTTCTAGATCTATTCTATTCAAGACTCTTAAAAAATTACTCAAATTTGATGGATGAAGGTGAATATATACTTTCATTGATTAAAATAACTCATGTAAGTGTAGCAGCGGTCATATAAATTACATGATAGTATAATAATGGCTGTTCTTTTAATCAAAAGATTGTGCTGTGGTTGGTTTATTCCGAATAATTTTCCATTGTAATAACGTCAGGCGAAACAATCAGGCTTTGTCTATGTTTAACTTTGAAGGTGTTTCGCTTTATTCATCTTTTCTAATTGTCTTGATCAATCAAAAGACACAGATGCTATTCTCAGAGAACCACTTGGTTACATGGACACTAATAAATATCTCACCTTCACACCTTGTGTTTGTCTCTCCTTACACATTGGAAATTGTTACATTTATTCTGATTATCAATGAAGAAAAAAAAGGCACTTCAAAAGAGTCGCTGATTTAAAGGGACTATAACCAGCCTGACAGTTGTTTGGTATAATATACGTAACTAATCAAATTATTCCAGCAGGCAATATAATTAGATAGGCTAGACTGCATTTAATAGATTCATGTCAGCTTAGTTCACTACTGGAATCAAAAATATTGTAGCAATCAAAATCATGCAATTTTCACAGATTAGTTCCATACTATTTCTACAACAAGTTTTTTTACAAGCTTGGTTTTCCAGTAGAAAAACAGAGGATTTTATCAATAATCAGACAAAGGTTTATCTATATAATGTTTATTTAAAAAAGAATAAAGACAATAGACACAAGCAAAAGTCTCATTGTTTCAGTGGAGTATTATACTCTTTCAATGGTAAACATGATGCACAATGGAAAGAACACTAGTTCATAGGCTTCCTTTGTTAATCCAGTTGTATCTCTATAACATACAGGTGTAATGGCTGGTAATGTAAAATTGTGAAGAAGAGAATGGCTAATGAAATCAATTATTAACCTTAAGCTAGTAATATATGCGGTGTGGCAAGATGGCGTCTACATCCTGGAACTACGCCCTGGAATCCTTGGAATGTGAGGTGGATACACTGAAGACCATATATGGAAAAGAAGTAGCACGGACCTAACACAGACTGAACCAATGGCTGCTGAGAAGCTGTGCAACGCCCTCTTCCTGCCTGCTACATGATCTTTTGTTTATGCTAATAAAGTTCAGTTCTGTGCCAGCTCTTGCCGAGAGAGGAGCACACATCTGACCCTGTGACTGATGTCTTTCTTTTATGCATGCACTTGGCTGATATTTATCAGGTCAGGGGCAAGCAATCACTAAGATCTCACCTTAAGAGATCACCCCAACAAAATAAACATTGTCTATCTGTTGAAGCCCATTATTTTTCACCTTGCCTGCTCACTGCTCCCTTCTGTTCACTGTGACATCAGCACTGCAGCCCTTTCAACATCTACAACATATGACCACTGCAGCTGAGCAATGGGCTCTGCATCATGTGGCTGCAGTGGTCAGATTGTGAATTTATGACATAACTGCTACATTATAGCCTCTAGGTGCTGGATGTGGTATAGAGTGGGTTGATCCAGGTCAAAGCAAGTATTGTTCCCCCTAACCCACTAGTAATGCTCCCTAGGTGACACCTTAAAACAATATCCTTTGAGTGCACCCTTTAGAAAGTCATAATTCCCCCTTAAAAAGTAGTGATGCTCCCTAGGTGTTACTCTCAAAATAAGAGATGAGCAGTCTTTTGAAATTCAAGTGCACCAGCTTCACCGAATTTCCTCTAAAATTTGATTGACTGTTAATAAATTTGCCACAAATTGCAAAACTGCAATGCCCCTAATTGTCCTGAAAATACATATACAACCACAAATATGAGATAAGCTCACAATATCCAAGTGACATCAGTAGGGATATTCACAAAAAACAGTAATAACCTCCTCAAAAAAGTGAACAACCCAAAGAATATAATAAAATATGAAATTTTATTGAATCATATTATTAAAAACATTTAATCTCAATTTAATCTCAATTTCTCCTTGAGATAGCCACTGGGCGAAACGTACGTTGGAGTCAAAAAAGCCACAGGGTGCTGACTATGGGTATTATACTTATATTTTTATTTGATCCCTTATTTATATGCCATTTATGAACTTTTAGACTTGTTTGTCTATATACCTGCTACACAGTAATTTTGGGTCTCCATTTTTCTTATACCCTAATTATGTCATTTTTGTCAGCATTCCCATGCTAAAATATTTTTATATGCTGTGGTTTATTTTCTTGTTTTCAGTTTCCTAAAAATACATGTATAACACCCTGAAATCTCGTAAGACTGTATTGAACACTGGTTTATCTTTCTATTGCAAATTGCAAGCACAGGCTTATTAATGTTCAATTGACTTCAACCTATCTGGCTAGGAAAAATGGACTGTAACCTGTGATAATCTATTTAAAAACACACTGCAGTATCAGACTTTTCAGGCAACTTAAGCTCCAAAATGACTTTTTAGGTAACTTAAATTCCAAAAATTATCCATTTTTGAGAGCAGGTGTATATATCCAGGTGGTGCATACAGAAGATACCATTTTTTCACAAGGGGTAATGCATAAAGTACTATTGTTTGGGGATCAAAAGATTTTTTTCTTTGCTAAATGAAGAAGCAGTAGCTCTTTCATAAGTCATCAAAAAATTATCCCTTTACTTAAAGAGCAAAAATGGATGTGCTTGTTTTGAAAGTGAAGAAGTAGTGTTTTTTTTTAATGAGAAGTGAAACAATTATCCATTTTTTTGGATCCACAACATGTTTGCTATGCTAAAAATTACTTACAAAGGCTGTTTATCAAGCCATCCAAAAAGTATCCCTTTTTCTAGGGAGCAGAAGTAGACTGTTTTCAAAGTGAAGAAGCAAAGGCTTGTCAAGCCTATCCAAAAATTAGCACTATTTTGAGACCTGTTTCATGTTCATATACCCTCAAGAGTATGATTTTCATCAGTGGTACAGTATAGCTGTACAACACACT
The DNA here is from genome assembly GCA_009801035.1 of Oophaga pumilio. Taxonomy (NCBI): domain Eukaryota; kingdom Metazoa; phylum Chordata; class Amphibia; order Anura; family Dendrobatidae; genus Oophaga; species Oophaga pumilio. Next base: position 17,291 of record VIAB01026676.1, read on the forward strand.
TGATTATCACAGGAAATGTGTGTGGATATCTATTGCCAGTGGCATCATTGGAAGCTGCACAGTATATAAATATGATGAGTCAAGCAAGGAGATGTCTAGCAGTGGAGAGCAATGGTAGCCTCAGCAGGAGCAGTATTACACCATAAATGACATGATGAACGTGGAGTAGATTCATGGCTGAGCATTGGCCATTGATATTGGCAGAAGCAAAACTTTGTAGAAGACAGGCCATCGACAACTAGGCAGAAATTTGGTATGGTCTATCTAAATATTCATATCATCCATAGGTGAATGAAAGTTGGTACTGATCGATTTTGACGAATGTAAGGTTTCTACACTTGCAGCAGATAACCTGGTCCACTTGGGCCTGACAAAGCCACTGTCCATATTGAATACCCTCTTTGACAGTACTCTGGAGGTTGAACACTGGTTCAATCTGCTGACCCAGAAGTCCATGGGATTGGAGCTCAAGGTATTTGCTTGAGGAAGGTCATAGTGTAGTGAATGTCTGTTTGTTGAAGTAAATCAGGATGGTGTAATAGCAGAAAAAACATCTGGTCTATCACTTCACATATACTGTAGATGTACTGCTGCTTTGGTTACTTGTAGGTCTAACACTCAAGCAAATAGACTTTCAATATATCAATCATGTAAGGCAGGAGGCCTCAATCTGTTGTTCGAGAGCCACGTGTGGCTCGCGGCTGGCTGCCAGCTTGGTGCATTAGCAACAGAGCTAGAAAACAGTAAGAGCAGATCTCTAGATGGTGACTTTTGTGTGTAGCCCTACACAGAACAACAGATCAGAATGGAGGTAAGATAGGAAACCCTAGATCTTTACATACTGCATTGGTGTGATTTCAGTGGAAAAGCTTTGGTTGTGTAACAAGTTGGCACGGGGTGGTAGTCGTGGGCGAGTCCACTAAGGCACAGTCAGTCCACACCCCAGCCCCTTGCACATGAATAAGCAGTTCTGGTCCAAGCCCCAGGTCACAGAGGGTTACCCCAGACATCTGGCTTCTCTTCATGCTGGAACGGATGCACCACATGTCACACGTTGTAAGGCCCAACAGTGTCAACAGGTTTTTAATAAAGGTGTAGTAAAGAAGAGGTTAACGGTCCCTAATCTGTCCTTATTCACAGCAATGGCTGCAGCAGCAAAGTCAATAACTCCCAGGTTGCTCTCCAGAGCTGAAAGTCTCTAGTGGCGCACACATCCAGTCTCTGGCTCTGCTGTGTAGAAACGAGGTGCACTGCCTCCTGACCGTGCCGAAGTATCCGGGTCCGTTGGTCTTGAGTCCGTTATTCTTGGGTCCGTAAGAGAGTGAGTGCAGTTCCTTTTGCAGGGTTCTCAAGGAGTATGTGGTACACCGGGAACACAACACCATGCAGGTCACAGGGGTGACAACAAGGCCTCGCATGGAATCACAAAGTTCAGGAAACAAAAATACATCTGCTGCACTACTCATTGTGGGTCTGGTTCATGGGGGAACACTAGGTAAAGGGATTGCAAGTCGCGCAGTCTGTGAAGAGCTGGCGTCAGTGGCAGAAGTTGAGGAGAGGGAGTCAACCTTCTCCCTGCTCTGTAGTCACCTTCCCGCCAAGTATGACTCTTTCCCTCACTCAGCCCCTTTTATGTCGCCCACGCCCTCTGCTGTCAGGTGCTCAGGCTTTTCCCACACAGACAAGTCGTCCCCCTGCAACAATGATGACGGCCCCTATATTTCCGGCCCCAGAGTATTTCCCGTACCGGCAACACTGCTTCTGTTCACCTCCTTACAGATAGATAGATAGATAGATAGATAGATAGATAGATAGATAGATAGATAGATAGATAGATAGATAGATAGATAGAGATATGTATAGATAGATATGTATAGATAGATATGTATAGATAGTTAATAGATAGATAGATAATAGATAGATAGATAGATAGATAGATAGATAGATAGATATGTATAGATAGATAATAGATAGTTAATAGATAGATAGATAATAGATAGATATGTATAGATAGATACAGTATGTATAGACAGATAAATAGATTGATTTTAATCCTGAAAAAAACATGCGCAACTCAAACCTACAAAAACAAAACTTTGACTAGCAAAATAATCATAAAAATCTAAAAAAAATTTACAAAGAAAGGAAAATAAATTGTGTGATCCTCAGCGTCAAAAAAAGACATGATGTTCGAATGAAATAATATCACTGCTGAAACATGACCTATATTAAAACAAATACTTTTTTCTATAACACCAACTATGCTGGTATTAATTACTTGATATAAACCTGTGTGATATACAGCCTACAGTTAGATCCTTTCTTGCTGGAATTATGAAGCTGTAAGTCTTTGTGTAATTTCTAAAAGTGAAGAATCATATCACACTCACAAAATAAATCATTGCGACAGATGGACAATGCAGGCGAAGCTGACAATGAATGGTCCGGAGAATGTACTATACATGGTAACATGGCGGTATATCAATAAGCTATGTCAGGAGGTAAGGTCAGGTCAGAGCTTGAACAGCAGGGGGATGCCAAATTCAAATATAGGAGAATAGTAAAGGTCAGACTCGTAAGGTGACAATCAGCACTTTATATAAGCTATGCAATTTAATACACACTCGAAGAGGAGGCTATGTACTTACTGTAGCTAAGCCTCAATAGACCCTTACATATACAGTAAAACATTGCAATTCCAGCATTTTTTGGGGGGTTTATCTTTACGGTATTCATTCTGTAGAACAAATAACCTAATGTGATCAGCGACGTTAGTATTAGAGTTGAGCGAATTTTTCAAAATTCGGTTCCGATTAAGATCAGCTGCGTTTATTACAGTATTTTTGCAATATTCGCCAAACGTCATTGGAGTCAATGGGTGTAGAAATGACCGAATATGTTTGAAACCGACGATCAAACATAAATTCGGCACGAATAGGGTACTAATATGGCAAATTCAAATTCGGCGACCGATTTCGAATATATTCGCTCAAGTCTAGTTAGAATTACTTTGGCAATTGCCAAATTTTTCCAGTTTTATAGTTGTTTAAGTGGTGAAAAAAATGTGGAAATTTGTCAAAAACTTTCGGCCAGGTTGCCTAAGTCAACTCTCGACTTGTATGGCGGATGTTGAGAACTGATTAAAATATCTATGCAGTACTATGCAACAGTTTTAGGCAGGTGTAGAAAAATGCTACAAAGTAGGAATGCTTTCAGAAATAGAAGTGTTAACAATTTATTTTTACCAATTAACAAAAAGCAAAGTAAATGAACAAAAGAGAAATCTAAATCACATCAATATTTGGTGTGATCATCCTTCAGCTTCAAAACAGCCTCAAAGCGTCAGTTCTTCTTGGTACCAATCATCTGTAGAGATGAGCGAATTTGTTCGGATTCGGTTTCGAATGCGATCGGATTCGAATATTGTTTTTGCAATGTTCGTCAAACACAGCCAAACGTCATTAGAGTCAATGTGAGTAGAAATTACTGAATATGTTCGGGACCGATCATAAGACAAACATTCGGCACGAGCCTTATTCAAATATGGCTCAAATATGTCAAAATCAGATTCGGGGATAAAATCCGAACAAATTAGCACAACTCTAATCATCTGTAAACAGTTCTTGAAGGAACTCAGCAGGAGGTTGATTCCAAACACCTTGGAGAACTGACCACAGATCTTCTGTGGATGTCACTTGTGCAGATCCTTCTGTCTCTTCATGTAATCCCAGACAGATCGGATGATGTTAAGATCAGGGCTCTGCCGGGGCCACATTATCACCTATTGTAGAGCAGAGTAAGGCTAAAGAAGGAGGTAGGAGCTGAGGCAATTGAAGTGCTCCGCTCTACCCTGAGTACTTGCAGCCTCATTTGCATATTACTTCAAAAGTGGATTTCTTTGCAGCAAATAATATTTTTGGCTAATAAAGGTATTAATTTGTGTTCTTATGACCTATGCACACATATAGTCAGTTTTGGGAGGTAGAATGAGTTGGTAAATTCTCTTTAAGGTTGGATTCACAAGATTATATTATACCTGTAT
>VIAB01026687.1:22042-38438 GCA_009801035.1 Oophaga pumilio
ATCTCAACTACAAGCCGAGATCCTTAGATCAGGAACAGAACAGAGCTTTACAGGACATTTCGTAACCTTCCCAAATTCTTAGGAAAACATTTACAGCAAATCCTGCATTATACTACTGTACTCAATTTATTTTATGTTTTAGTATTCTGAGTCGGTCCATTTTATACCGACTCCACAGCACTGCTACTGAGGGCACGGAGTAATGACGGCTTCTTTTTCTAATTAAACATAGTGCAATACACCTGTGAATGAATGATACCATAAATGACGTTTCCCGACGTTAGCAGCACTCATGCGGCCCCACATAAGGACACTGCCACCACCATGCTTCACTGTATATACCTGAAAGGCTGATTGACTGTTCTGCTACGTTCCTACCCCTGAAGACCACAATCACGCTATGTATACAGTGTCATGCAGTTTTAGATGTATGTACGTCTGTTATATTGTAGAATGGTAATGTATAATGTGAATAGTGCATGGTAAGCATGGGGTTACTTAGGATAGTATAAGTACTGTTCTTCAGCAGATACAGTAACACCTGAAAATCCCACCGTCAAATACCCATCCAAAAATGGGCAATATAAACATATTAAAATATTGATTAACAGTTGCACTGAGGTAGAAGAGTGGGAACCACTCAATATGTGTACCAAGAAAGAAATACCCCAAGACAAGGACTGAATGAAGTGCCGGACAAGAGGAATACTCAGATAAAAATGCATTTAGTACACACAATTGGCAAATGAAAACTACTAAATATTAAAAACGTGCCCGTGCTTGGAAAAATGTTCTTATATGTACTTATAGTTAAGTGGCTTAGCAACACCATAGCATATAAGATGAGGACAATAGGTTTAGGCTATAGGATAAGATATAGTTAATGGATAGAACTAGCCCAGTGAGTAAGAATTAGCGTTATTGAAAAGTGGGCACTTCCTGATAGTGGGTTAGATAGGGAAGTACCTTTACAAGTTTAAGTTCAGGTGCAGTGGGCTGATAGGGCCAGCATTTGCCATTAGTTGGAGACATTCGGAAGCCGTATTTATATTCCTTGTGGACATTCCTCTAAGTTCCGGAGCCTAGGGCTTTGTGTAGGTACTAGTGAGAGTGACCAGTCTTCTGACATTCAGAGGTTGATGGACGTGGAGTTGCTTGAAGGGCTGTTGCACTTCTGAAATGGACAGGAAATTTCTGAGGCTGACTGAGTCAGTGGCTTTAAGGATAGTCCAGGATAAAAAGAGTGATAGAGCTGAAGATGTGTTGTACTAAGGAAGCAAGAAACATGAAGTACTGTTCCCTATCCCACATGTTGCACTCTAATGAACTTGAACTGACCCGTAAACGTTTGCTTGTTGCAATGAACTTTGTGTACTCGGATTTGTGTGCTGCAGCTCCTGAGGATGGAGACCTGGAGGCAGCGGAGGCTTGCAGTGTACAAGTGAGGGTGATGTACCCCACACCTAACAGCACACTGGGATTGGGATACTGTTTTCCTTGTAAAGTGCTGGACTGCAACTGGACAGGAGCTCGGCCATGACTACCGCTCTTGGCAACTTTACACACCATACATTTTTCTAAGTTTTATTGTGCCTACAGTGAAACATGGTGGTGGCAGTGTCCTTATCTGGCACTGTATAAGTGCTCCTGGTGTAAGGGAGGTATATTGCATTGATGGTATCATGAATTCATAGATGCAGTGCTCTGTTAGTCACTTCTCCTTACGGAGAGGATATGTAGCTGTAAAATTGACTGAAATCTCCACCTCAGGCTTTTGAAATTAAGTGTCTTAGTCATCTTCACCTTTCCAAAGTGTAATGTGATTTGTGCTCATAAATAACCAGAAAATTGAAGTTGTCTGTTCTATGTCATGCCATCATTCCCTGTAAAGAAAACCATCTCTTCAGCTCGTAGACTAACGCCGACTGACTTCAACTCTTCCTTGTGTATGAGGGTTAAAAATGTCTTGCCTTTCATTTGTTGCTTACGTCTCCTGAAAAAAAAAGTTTGCACTTTGAGAACACATAATACTGCAGTTTCAGCTTTTTATTAAAATTGAGTGACTCTTTAATCTTTCCGTCACTGTGTTTTTATTTAATTAACGAAGAAGATGGTCTAATAAGCAGAGCAGAAAGTCTCCAAAGCCGTTCGTACAGCCTCATTTACAGCCGCAGCAGCGATCTTATTTGTATTACTGTCAGAATATCCACGTAAAAACCTAAAGGGAACGTTGTGTTTGCTTAAAGGGCACCGTTTTAATCAGATCGGTGCCATGCGCTCTAAATTGAGCTGATTCTTCTGAAAAGTATAGCTGGTTGGATGTGAGATATTGATCTTTACACTCAAGAGGAGCCATCAGTTTTGGTATATACCTACATTTCCTGTAAAATAATGCACCAGTCTGGTTTTTGTTTTTTCTTTTTTTTCATACTGAACCACTTGGCATTTCAGCCAATTTTCATCTTTGCGCTCTTTTTTTTTTTTGTTGTTGACCTAGTGGCTCTCAGGTAAGATTTTATAAGAGTACAATCTCTGATGTCATGGGGTATTTTTTGGCTACTGGCTGCAATGACATCCCTTTGAATGCTTTGAAAGAACAGTGACTGAGGTACCTCCATCTGCCTAACTTCTTAAATGGCAAGTTCATTATTGTCCATAACATCTAAGGGATTAAACAGCTGCTATTGGAGTTCTCAGATCACGGCTTTCACAGTGAATAGCAAGAGTTGTATATCACTTGTCACTACGGGTTATGAATGATTTTCATACTTAAGTACTAAAAGGGTGTTAATAACTGTTTCCCCCCCCAAAAAAAGATGCTTGCCATGAAACTGCTTCAAGATATCCGGGGCTATGGGGTCCTGCTCTATCCCTATATCTAGGGGCGCCCTAGATATCCCTGCTTCCCGGATTACTTCTGATGGTGAAACTGCTGGAGCAACTTACCTTACTGAGCTACTAAATCAGCCCTTATCTGTCCCCTCCCTTACCCAGGGAAGTGGGGAGTTGTATTGCATAAAAATACACCAACGAGACTAACAAGGGAAGACATAAAGGGATAAGTGAAAATATCAATCATACAAATATGCATACACAAACAATAGAGTGGAACACCGAAAAGTAAAGAAAGGAAAAAACAAATAGGAGAGGATGAGGATATGCACACAGACAAATCATCAAGCAACAGTCTTCTGAACAACACTACAAACACCTCTTCAACCAACACCTCCAATTCCAGAACCAGGCAGTATGAAACTAACACTAGCAGTCACTGATTGCCAGAGGCGAGTATATATAGCAGATGGGAGAGGCCAACACTGAACACCTGAGACCATCAAACCAGGAAAGCTCTAGGAGCTCTCAACTGAACAGATTAACCTCTGCACTGCTAACAGAAACCTGTGACATTGCTTCTCTAAGGGCTCTTCTAATTCTCATACAAGCAGACAGAAAACTATCTTTATTGGCTCCTCTGCAGTGAACAGAGGATTATAGGATGTGGAGACAGGTCTTTGCCTTTCTGCTCTTGCTTTCCTGTCTTCCAAAGAATATGTATATAGTAGTAGCAAGGTTTGTGAACAAGCCAAAACATAGAAAAAAACGTAAAAAAACAATAACTTTATTTGATATCCGCTAAAATCTACCAACAAACAGAACACAATATGATGTATATATGTAAATATAGCTAACCCTATTATAGATACTAAGTCACCCCTATCCTTAAGCCTACCTACCAGGTAGGTCCTATGAGAAATGAATTTAAAACTTGTTGCCATATAGTATGCTATGATTGCAAACTTTTTCTGAAGCAGTAGAGACATAATAAAGTCAGGAGTGACCATAATTTTGTGACATGAGCCCTGACATATAAAAATATAGAGATATTTATAGTCCTTAAACCCCCTCAGTTTTATACATTTCTCTCCATTACTAAGCTGTGGGCTTGATGTCACCAGACAATACAAAGGTGACATCAACCCAAAAATCTCAAAAAATGATAAGCAGGTTTTAGAGCAAATGGCTCACAAAAAACTAATACCTTTTAAAATATACCTTTTAATTTAATTTCAATAAAAATGCACAGCAAACAAATCTATAATATGCCTTGCCAGGCCAAACAAACCGGTCAATTATAATGGTATACTGAAGGGACCACAGAAAAGCCCTATTTAACTGTATTAATCTCTAAGACGCCCCTACCTAACTGCGGAGGTTGGCACCCTTTCTTGGACACAAATTGGCGCCCCCACTCAATGTTGGCTACCCCTAGAATCACCGTGTTACTCCCTATCTGTTAGAAAGAGTCCCAAACAAACTTATCCAAGATAGCCAGAAGCAATGTCTAGTCATTCCAAAAGTACTAGATCAACAGAGAAATCTGTATATAACCAAGTGCAGTGTGAAGGGGGCTCAGATGATATTAGGCTTGTTTTTAGTAGGGACTAGGGTTTGTTAAAGGTGCTTAGGGGTAACAGTGACAAAACTCCAAAAGAGAACCCCCGTCCAAAAGCAGTTGTTTGGAGTAAATCGCCTAAATACCAGTCAAACGACCAACAGGCAAATCACTGCCTACAAGAAATAAATTTATTAAACAGTAAGGTAGACCAATCACTCCACGGATTGACAGTGGGCTTTAATCTAGCACAACTAGCCCTCAGGTGTCCATAATCAATTGTCCCTGGGTTGCTGCGGAGGTCGGCACCCTAGCTTGTACGCAAAGTGGAGCCCCCACATAACGGTGGCTCACCCTAGTTTCCCCTATGTATACTCTCCCTTTGACTATCTTTTTGATCAAAAAGGGGAAGGGGGAGACAGAGGTGAGAGAGACATCAAAGGCACGGTGTTTATAAGGATATTTTTGGTACAAAGTGCATATAATGACAAATAGTCATTTAACTTGTCTGTGGTATTGCACTGTGCCCCATAGAGCCAAACACCTGATATTGCGGTATTGAGCCTTAATGTTTATTACCACATGGCACCTGCCAGTTTGTCATATACCTCAAAGGCTATAGTGATCATTCACAAAATCTGATCAATTAAGCTCTACCTATTGCACTATGCCCAGGACAAACACCATGTCAAAAATAGTGATTAATTCAAAAAGGGATTAATAGAGTTAAGTAGGGCTTTTGTGTGGTCCCTTCAGTATACCATTATAATTGACCGGTCTGTTTGGCCTGGTATGGCGTATTATAGATAGTTGTTTGCTGTGTATTTTTATTGAAATTAAATTAAATTAAAGGACATCGACCCAACAAATATGAATCCCACTTACCATCGCTAAAGGTCAAGCGGGAAGAGTTGGGCAAACCCCCAGAATTGGCGCATCTAATAGATGTGCCTTTTCTGGGTGGCTGCGGTCTGCTTTCTTTAGGCTGGGTGGGGCAATATCCATGGCCCCTTATCAGCCTGAAAATACCAGCCCACAGCTGTCTGCTTAGGCAAGGCTGGTTGTCAAAAATGGGGGCACCCCACGCTGTTTTTTTAAATTATTTAAATAATTAAAAATTATGGAGTGGGGATCCCTCTTTTCTTGATAACCAGCCTTGCTGAAGCTGACAGCTGAGGGTTGCAGCCCCCAGCTGTGAGTTTTGCCTGGCTGGTTATAAAATATACAGGGGAACCCATGCAGGATTTTTTTTTTTTTTAATTATTTATTTAGAGCGCAGGAGCGGCTGATGAATACTCCCATCAGCCTCCGCCTGCTCTCACTGTTATCAGTGACAGCAGACATAGGCTGTAGGGAGCTGTAATCCCATCGGGTGAGCAGAGGTAAACTTTATACCTCCGATCACAGCTGCGGGCTCACACTGTCACCGGACAGTGCTTGAACCGCGGCTGTCTGACTGGCGATCATGATTTTACCGCTGGTTAGAAGTGGTGTTTGCCGCGCTGTTATGCACTTGACAGCACGACAAACACCCGGTGTTCGGGGGGCCGAACCCGAACAGTAACACAGACATCCTGTCTCTCACAGATGAAGTGTACCTACAATAAAAATTACAGACCTCTCCATTTTTTGTAGGTGGGAAAATCTGCAGTGTATCAGATACTTTCTCCACTGTATATATACATTTGCTTTAGGATTGATGTGTTTTGTGGAGAAATACACTTATTGTTTATGGGATGTTTATCCATTTCTGAGGTCTGTCTTCACATGTTTTGATTGTTAGAGTACCCTTTAGCTTTCCAGGGATAGTCGTCGTTGAACGGGGCACCTATTTTGTGTGGTCTCATTAGGGAGTCACCCTCTGCGACCAGGTAGGGCATCCTGTAGGGTGTATGTTTGCAGGCAAAGCACGTCACATCATTACAGTATATCCTTTATCTCTTGGTTTCCTCTCACCCCCTTGGTTTTGTGTATTCTTTAGGGTACTGACGTGTCTGATCTATGTATCAATTGTTTTTGGTGTATTAAGTGCAATATTTGTGGTGTACCTTTAATCGATATTACCGTAATAGTATATATCATCTTTCTAGGGGGATTTTCTTTCATGTTTTTTTGTATATACCTTTTATTTTTCAATCATCTTTTGTTAGTTTATTCAAACAGCGTACTGCTATAACAAAGGCAGGTTTTCAATTCAGTACAAGCACGCTACTGGACAATTTATGCTGAGAAGTGATGGAAAGTAAGTTCCGGTACCTATAGTGCTGGCAGAGTGCTGATGAAGAGGGAATGACCAGGAGTGGATGGCAAGGTACAGAGCATTAGAATTGGGGCAGTACCCACACATATTAGACTGGCATGTGCCCAAAAGGCAGTTTTAGTGGGGAAGCAAGACCATGTGTGAAAGGACAGGTACGCTTTATATAATATAATAGGAAATAGTGATCTGTGGGATTCTCTTAGGAAAAGCAATATCAATGCAGTGGTCCTAGAATCTCTCTCCCCATCATGTATAGCCATGAGATACATTCAGCCAAGCGACATTTCTCCGGCTCGTGTTTGTTTCTTGAAGTGCGTTGTAAAATCCGAGGCTATGTGGTTCTGCTCCAGCTCGCACGATCAGTACATGACGTTCTAGCGCAGTTGTCAGGCTGGAGTATCTGAATGAGGCTGTGATCCTTCTGCTTTGTATGTCGTATCACACCGTTCCCAAAAAAAGCATCTGAACACTTCAAAAGCTTTGTGCGCACCAAAGCCAGAACCCCAGAGAGAAAACTCGCGAGCAGCCGGGCTATGAAATGAGCTAGTAAGGTGGAATGGTGCCTAGAAGGGTTATTCTCCATCCCTGCATCAATGCAATCAGTGGCCTTTCATACATTATTATGCCCCGACGCCGGCCACAACCATCCTTCCATTCATTCTGCCGTCTGTGCCGCTGTGTCAGTGATTGCACGACTTTCATGTGCTGCCGGTGTGTTTGAGTAAAAACTCGAAATGTTTCCCAGGGTCTTGGCGCCTTAAAGCCCAATTCATTACCTGCATTTTTTTTTTTTTTGTCTTGTTAATATTTGTTGACTTTTTATCATTTTTTTTGTGCCAAACTCTTCAAAATGGCACACAAAGTTTCTGGACTTTTAACTTTTTGTAGCGACTTTTTTATACCTAAAATGTCGCAAAATTTGACCAAATATTTAAAAATTCACTATTGATATTGTTGGATAGCGCTTATGAAATCAAGCAATTTTCAGCCAGTCTTGATACGTTCACACTTTTTCTCTTGTTTACAGCTCGTTCCCTTGAAGACCGACCACTGCTGCTGTCTAGTTTGTAAGCACCACATTGAAACTGGCCAAGATGGGGCGGTAACAACGACCCCAGTCCGCTTTACAACACTAATTAAAAACTCAGTAGAAAAGAGCTTGTAAGCACTGCACTTGTTCTGCTATCTAGCAGCTGTGGTCTCCAAAGCAACAAGATGCAAATAAATGAAAAGAGTTAATATCTCAAGAATGAATGAAAATTTTAATAAACAGTAAATTAAAAAATAGTTTGTAAATCCAAGCTCTATCTCATAATACCCAATTGTGAAGATGGTAAAAACCCTTTAAGCCTTATGTTGAACAGTTGGGGACAGTATTGATAGAGGAAGCACTACATTAAAGCAGTGAATTAGTCCTGGTCTGTATGATGCCATCAGATGCTATACATAACAGTATCTGCGTCCCTATTGAAACGCACTTCTACCGTGTTCCAGATCCATTTGGGACATTCACTTTGAATAGCAGCTGACTTGCAGTTCCAGAGAAAGCCACTACACACTGTGCGGCGCTGTAGCATTCAGGCTCTGTGTGCTGACGGCAGAAGTACAGCGGATCAGTGGGGGTGCTTGTTATCAGACCCCAGCAGATCTATTGCTGATGACTGTTGCTGAGGATAGTGCATCAGTATTTTGTTCCTGGAAAACTTTTTCTAGAAGGATTCCCATTTCTGAATCTCTAAGGGCAAAAGAGCCTGGATTTTGTAAGAAGATTGGCAGGTAGCATGCACATACAGTACAGACCAAAAGTTTGGACACACCTTCTAATTTAAAGATTTTTCTGTATTTTCATGACTATGAAAATTGTAGAATCACACTGAAGGCATCAAAACTATGAATTAACACATGTGGAATTATACATTACACTTTACAAAAAAGTGTGAAACAACTGAAAATATGTCTTATATTCTAGGTTCTTCAAAGTAGCCACCTTTTGCTTTGATGACTGCTTTGCACACTCTTGGCATTCTCTCGATGAGCTTCAAGAGGTAGTCACCGGTAATGGTCTTCCAACAATCTTGAAGGAGTTCCCAGAGATGCTTAGCACTTGTTGGCCCTTTTGTCTTCACTCTGCGGTCCAGCTCACCCCAAACCATCTTGATTGGGTTCAGGTCTGGTGACTGTGGAGGTCAGGTCATCTGGCGTAGCACCCCAACACTCTCCTTCTTGGTCAAATAGCCCTTACACAGCCTGGAGGTGTGTTTGGGGTCATTGTCCTGTTGAAAAATAAATGATGGTCCAAACTAAACGCAAACTGTATGGAATAGCATGCTGCTGCAAGATGCTGTGGTAGCCATGCTGGTTCAATATGCCTTCAATTTTGAATAAATCCCCAACAGTGTCACCAGCAAAGCACCCCCACACCATCACACCTTCTCCTCCATGCTTCATGGTGGGAACCAGGCATGTAGAGTCCATCCGTTCACCTTTTCTGCGTCACACAAAGACACAGTAGTTGGAACCAAAGATCTCAAATTTGGACTCATCAGACCAAAGCACAGATTTCCACTGGTCTAATGTCCATTCCTTGTGTTCTTTAGCCCAAACAAGTCTCTTCTGCATGTTGCCTGTCCTTAGCAGTGGTTTCCTAGCAGCTATTTTACCATGAAGGCCTGCTTTTTTTACTTATTCATTTCTTTTTTATTTTTTCGCACTGATTGATCAGCAATAATTTATTATTTATTATGTATACTTTATTATATATTTGACATATATTTGTACACTTGTTCACTTTATATGTATTATTAATTTGTTTCTGCACATATTCCTGCATCTTCTTTATATATTATCAATTGTTATTAACACATTCTATATTTTGTATATAAGGATATATTAGATATTATATTAATATATTGCTTTTTGTATTATTCTATATTTTTTACATATTCACTTTTTTATTTTTAGTGCACATTTATATATATCTATACTTTCACTATTCCCCATATCTTTATAAGGAATTTTTTCTTTTTCCTCCCACATTCCTCATACTGATGCCGACCCTATGATATGACACGCTCCCAGCGCCGTCATGGCGGGATAATAGCCTTGGATCCTCTCTCTGCCCTGACATGTCGGGTATTGGATGAGGTGCTGATCTTTGAGGCTTTCCACCCTGCTATTGACGACACTATATATATCTCTCCCTTCACTGTTCTCTGTCCTCCACCCCTTTGGGTAAGAGGCGGAGACCAGCTCCGTGTTTGTCAGGGTGGTACAGACGCTCTGGTCTCGGCACTCCCCCCTGCTCTGACGTCGGGCGGTGGGCGGTCTGCTGATTTCCTGGAGCTTCTGTGTTACTGTGGCGACGCGTCTTTGGGAGATCCGCTCTCTTCTAAACATCACTAAATCTTACCTGTGAGCGGACGCTAAGCACGGTCACCATGGCGGCGGTAATTCATTTCAGCTGAGGTTAATGTGGGCTCGGTTATCTGGTGGATATGACGTAATTAAACCCACTGCTACCAATGACTTACTCAAGCTATAAAAGCATGCAGCTTCTCAGTATTAGACACACACATCCCCTTGGAGGAAGCTATAGTGCGAAACGCGCGTCGGGGTGTTAGCCGCTTTCAGGTATATATCTTTTACATGTATTAGCACTTTTTGCTGGCATTGGAGATTGGTCAATTTAGCATTATATGTTTATATTCATTTGCTTTTTGCACTTGCACCTTATAATCTGCATATCTGCTTATCTGTTTGTTTAAAGCACTTGCTTATAAATACTTTTTGAGGGATATTTATTCATATAAATATTTGCACTTGCACTTTATAATCTGCATATTTGCTTATCTGTTTGTTTAAAGCACTTGCTTATAAACACTTTTTGAGGGATATCTATTCATATATCTCTCTTTGAAAAAGAAAAAAGATTTTTTCTCCAAGTGCCAATGTTATTTGTGCAATATCTAACTACTATTACTATATCCTGATTTGAATGCGGTTTCTATTTGTATTATTGTCCCTACTGTTTTAACATTTTTTTGCATTGTTGCGTATATATAAAATTTTTTCTATAATAAAATGTTACTTTTTATGGCATGTTATGCTTCCTTGCTTTTTTGGATTTATATTTCCTCTTAACAGTTGTTGTAGAGATGTGTCTGCTGCTAGAACTCTGTGTGGCATTGACCTGGTTTCTAATCTGAGCTGCTGTAAACCTGCGATTTCTGAGGCTAGTGACTCGGATAAACTTATCCTCAGAAGCAGAGGTGACTCTTGGTCTTCTTTTCCTGGGGCGGTCCTCATGTGAGCCAGTTTCTTTGTAGCGCTTGATGGTTTTTTGCAACTGCACTTGGGGACACTTTCAAAGTTTTCCCAATTTTTCGGACTGACTGACCTTCATTTCTTAAAGTTTTTCTTCACTTAGCTGCTTTTTTCTTGCCATAATACAAATTCTAACAGTCTATTCAGTAGGACTATCAGCTGTGTATCCACTTGACTTCTGCACAGCACAACTGATGGTCCCAACCCCATTTATAAGGCCAGAAATCCCACTTATTAAACCTGACAGGGCACACCTGTGAAGTGAAAACCATTTCCGGTGACTACCTCTTGAAGCTCATCAAGAGAATGCCAAGAGTGTGCAAAGCAGTTATCAAAGCAAAAGGTGGCTACTTTGAAGAACCTATAATATAAGACATAATTTCAGTTATTACACACTTTTTTGTTAAGTATATAATTCCACATGTTAATTCATAGTTTTGATGCCTTCAGTGTGAATGTACAATTTTCATAGTCTTGAAAATACAGAAAAATCTTTAAATGAGAAGGTGTGTCAAAACTTTTGGTCTGTACTGTAGATAGGTGAATAACTGGCTGTTTGCTTTGTTTTTTGCCTTTTAATTGCTCTCTGATGTTGGTAACAGACTATATCCCCGACGTCCTGACATTTAGAAACCTTCTGCCTTGAATTATCAATCCGCTGATTAGATGTGGGCTTAATAGGCCACTGAAAGGTCTGCTGTGATGTGTTTATCGGGTACTTGTCTGGGTACCGTCTCTTTACCTAACACCCTAGTAAGCGATTGACATTACTGTGTTTTAGCTGTGTGATTATCGCTACAGTGATGGCCTGCAAGTTTCACTTTTGGGGTAAATTTACAACAAATTAAAAAAAAAAAGACTTAAAAAAATTGTAAAAACATTTTCTAATAATGGTCTTTTTACACTATTAAAATAATCCTTGTCAACTATCCCGAAACATCCATGAGGTTGTTTGAAAAAGAGTAGAATTTCTGGACTCCCAGAAAATAAACCTGCACCTGCATAAATGTTCATGAAATCAGCATTTCTGGGAGTTTTTTTTTCTTGTTTAGGTGAGTCAGGACATAGACATTGAGGGCATGGAGAATAAGTGTGATAGGGCATGATCCATGAAGGAAGGTGAGACCCATGCGACTCAGGACTTATTCACTCACAGGTGCCAATTTCCAAAAGTTTGCGAATGTTTGGTAAATGTGAAGGGTAGTTTGCAAAATTTTCACCAGAGGCCATTTGTACTCTTTAGCCTCTTTATTCTCTTTAGCCTCTTTATTCTCTTTAGCCTCTTTGTTCTCTTTAGTCTCTTTAGCCTCTTTATTCTCTTTAGCTTCTTTATTCTCTTTAGCCTCTTTAGTCTCTTTAGCCTCTTTATTCTCTTTAACCTCTTTATTCTCTTTAGCCTCTTTATTCTCTTTAGCCTCTTTTATCTCATTCGTCTTTTTTCTCCTGTTATTCTACATGCTGCTCTCATGGTCTGCCATTCTCTAGTCTTCCAGACTCTAGAGCTTTCTGTTAGAGTTGATTGCATCAAGCTTTGTCAGCCATTTTTCTTCTGCCCATAGGTTTGCCTTTGCTAAAAGTAATCGCGTTTGGTCTGGTAACAGCTGATCAGTGGATTGCCGGGCGTCAGACTCCCGCAAATCTGATAGTGATGACATTTCCTGAGGAGATCTCAAAGTTTTAATCAATGTCACCCTCCCCAGATCTGGCAATGCCTTTTTCATGCCTTATTCTTACGTTTCTGCTATATGTTGAATTAAAGGGGTTGTCCCATGAACAAGATATTTCTCCCACCCTCAAGATATACAGTACAAGTAATTATATGATCACTGAGGGTCCAACTGCTGGGACCACCATCGATCATGAACAGCGGGTATCTAAAATCCCTTGTGTGAATTCAGCGGAAGTGAGCATGTGTGACTACCATTAATGTCCCCTGTATGATTGGCGCAGCAGTAGTGAGCATGCTCCACCACCACTGGTGATGAGAACTGAGAGCCCATGTGTCCCTTGTGTGATTGGAGCAGCGGTAGTGTACATGTGCGACAACCACTGGTGATGAGAACTGAGTGCCCATTTGTCCCGTGTGATTGGTGCAGTGGTAGTGAGCATGCGTGACCACCACTGGTGATGAGAACTGAGTGCCCATGTGTCTCCTGTGTGATTGGCGCAGCGGTAGTGAGCATGCGTGACCACCACTGGTGATGAGAACTGAGTGCCCATGTGTCCCCTGTGTGATTGGCGCAGCGGTAGTGAGTATGTGCAACCACCACTGGTGATGAGAACTGAGTGCCCATGTGTCCCCTGTGTGATTGGCGCAGCGGTAGTGAGCATGCGCGACCACCACTGGTGATGAGAACTGAGTGCCCATGTGTCCCCTGTGTGATTGGCGCAGCGGTAGTGAGCATGTGCGACCACTGCTGCATTCACTGTCTATGTAGGTAGTGATTGCGTATGCTCACTACTGCTCCATTCACACAAGGGACTTTGTGACCTTTGTTTTCTTAGACCCATAAGCGTTCTCAGCAGCCAGGTCCCCAGTAGTCTCAGGTTGATCGCCAATTGTTTATAGGACAACCCCTTTAATTATTTTACTGCTGTTGATGGGAATAAATCTAATACAGCGCTACATTCGTCAGGTCTTAGTGCGGTGATGCAGTGTAGTATCTAGTGAACTTATTCATTTCTTGTTCCATTAGGGTGCTGAGCGGAGGCCGGCTCTGTGCTCCGGAACAATCTGCCATCATGAGATGAGTTAGTAAATTCGTGTCCTCCATTAATTATACGTAATGGTGTTATTTTTATTTATTTTTTGTTGCCAGCCTCATGTATATTTTATAAGCTTACGTATTGTGTCCTATGAAGGTTTACGGCTTCTCGGCGCTCAGAATTTGTGTTCCATTTCCAGTAATTAATCAGCCGTTGGATTGCATTGCCCGGCCCCCATGAACACTTAGCCGGCTTTATCACGAGGCCTCCGCTTATAGGAGGACACCAGGTTTTATAATTGATATTTCCGCTCCATGCTTTTTAATGGCCTTTGCCATTATATGGTGAAATATTTCAGAATAAAGGTTTTTAGCTCTTTTTTTTTTCCTCATTATATTCATATACTGTAATTAAATTTGCAGTACAGGATGCTGCTGTTAATTTAGGAGCTTATTGTTTAGTAGGGTTTGCTAATAATGCCACTCTGCCTTCATTAAATGGCTGCAATTAATTAAAATCTCAACCACATTTGCACAGTTATTCTGCAGCGCCCCCGCAGGTGGGAGGAAACATTACACAAGTGACACTAATATCATTGGTCTTTTTAAGTAAATTGTCCTCCGAGTCCGCAATTTTCTTTAAACAGTAAAAACTGTGTCATTGTCACCTACAGGCTCCCGCAGGACGGCTGCTATTGCCTGTGATTAGCTGCAGTGGTCATGTGATTTTTTATGATGACCGCTGACCACTGCAGGCCATCTTAGGCCAGTGTAGCGTGTCCGATCTCTGCTCAGATCATGGAGCGGTCTATGCTGGATCCATATGGGATCCTAGGTGAAGCCTCTGTGTTTTTAGTGTGTTTTTTGCGTAGTTCTTATGATTAGGTGCTTGTACTTGTGACCCTGCATCTTGACAGCGCTGCGGTTTCTTACTGCATGTTTCTGTCTGATGTTTACTTCATCCCTTTACTCCCATGTGAGATCGACAAGGGGAAAAACAACCTGCTCTCTTCTTTATGACCCTGGGGAATCGCGCTTTTAGCAATTGTTTCTGCCTCCACAGCTGGGCGAAAAATGTGCTCATTCTCAAACCCCGTGGTAAAGCTCGGGAGATTAATGTCAAAGATTTGGAGAAAGTAAATAAAAGTGATAAAGTGCGTGTATAAATGACTGGTTACATATTCCGCAAGTTATCACTTTGTATTATTTCAAGCTCAATATTTATGTTTTTAGTGAATATTTTAAGACTTAGGCCTCTTTCACACTTCCGTTGTGTGACGTCCGCCCATCCGTGAAAATGGCGGATCCGTTAGAAAAGGAAAAAAACGGATGCAAAACTGGTCAGTTTTCTGACGGATCCGCCAAGAAGATTTCACCCGGAAATGATGGAAATTTCGGAAATGTAAGCCAAAAAAAAATGCCGAAAGTCGCAACATTGGTGTTACAAGAGTGGATTGAAGTTGCTTTGAATTTTATGACTTTTTAAAAAATAATGTTGAATATTATTATTTCAAAGCTCAAGATGTAGATTTTTAGTGAATATTTTGGACTTTTTTCTCTGGGGGGGTAGTGAATGCAAAGTGTAATCGACCTGTAATAGATTTACTTTTGCTGTAAATCGGAGAAGTTAATGTTCAGTGGCCGCACTGGGACCTGATGCCTCATCATATAATTAAGTCCTCTGGTTTCCTTCTCTTACAGACGCCAGAAGGAAGAACAAAGCAGCCAGACATTACATGATCTCCTGATCTCTCTGTGCAGGGGAAGATATCGACTATGCTCTAAACAAGTAAGTAATAAGTCCGCCTAAGGGTTATTGAGTCTATGCCGGGGTATGGATGTGTGCCTGCTGTTTAAGTCATTTTTTTTAATGTCTGTACTAAATAAAAAAATTAAATCTCTTCCTGTTCTTTTAGAGAAGTGCACTGAACATTAGCAGCGTTGAACAGACTCTAACCCTATTTTTTGTATTAAAGCATCTAATGAGCATGTGCAAAGGTCATTGTGAAGGGAGGGAAAGCAGGGTGGTGAGCTGTGACCAGGTCTGTTGTGATCTTTAATCCTGACTGAGATGATTGAGGCTGCTGAAAAGTCTTCTATAAAGAACAGGAAATTTGGGCACGACTATGCATTTGTGTTTTTTTTCCATCTTTTGTTTGATGTTTTTCGCTTGCTCTTCATTTGCTCTTTATTCTTTTAATGTCTTTAGTCTTTTTTAATGTTTATTTTATGTCACCTGTTTTTTTGTTTTTTTTTTTAATATGTTCGTCATTGTGGGCATTCATGAAGTTGCATTTTTTTTTGCCCAAATGTAACCCATTACTTCTTTTTCAGTGATTTTATGTATGTTTGAAATTCTTGCAACATTTTTGCGGAACACGAGGTAAAAAAACAAAAAGAATATTTCTTTTTGTGCAAAAGCCATGCATCATATGTGCCAATTTTAAAAATGTGGTGCAAAAAATGTAAATTAATACTACAAGCCAAAAATAAGTGATCTAAGCAAAAACCTAAAAAATAAGTCATGCTCTCTGAGTCTAAAATAGCCCCATTGTCTAGTGTGAAAATTGCAAGGTTTCGGATTCCCCTCCCTTCGCAAAGACATATGCACACACTCATTAGATGCTTCAATACAACATCTGTTCAATACTGCTAATGTTTATGGAAAATGTCTTTTTTCAGCTGCAGATGAAGGAAGGGAGACACACCATAACT